>JAUTDX010007027.1:0-22275 GCA_030844895.1 Ambrosia x helenae | reverse complement strand
AAAAATCTAAGTATCATATGTTGTATTGCAACCCTTTGTGGATCCCGCTGCAACGCGCGGGTAACCCACTAGTATAATTATAACTACTTATGTAGTTATTAAAATTTAAGCGAGCACAAACGAACAAACATAAATAAACATAAACAGACGTTCACAAATATAAATGAACGAACAAAATGTGTGTTCATGTTTGTTTGTTTAATTAAACAAACAAAATTTTTTGGTTGTGTTGGTTCGTGTATTAAATAAACGAACATAAACGAAATTCATGCCAAATAAGTTCACAATAGTCCATAAATGTTAGGTTCATTTACAACCCTAGATGTAATCATCAATTTGCCATGTTTGAGTGACCCTACTATGGTATATGTCACGATAGCGACAACAAAAGAATCAATGTTATAAAAAGTTTTTATTGATTTAGAAAGAAAAAAATATATAGATTGATAACATGCGTAGAATCGCCTTTGGTTTAACTTTATAAGACAAAAAAAAAAAAAAAAAAGAGAGGTTGAGAGTTCAAGCCTTATAAGAGGCAAAAAAAAAAAAAGTATTTAAAAGGGTTTGAAATAAGGGGTGTAAAAAATAGAAGAGAAAATTAAGGGTTTTAAAAAAAAAAAATGGATTTGAATCTAGTCCTACCATGTTATTCACGCTATGAAAAATTAATCATATACATCACGTGTATCACGGCGAAAAAATTAATCATATACATCACATGTATCACGGATACTCTATATTAATGGATTTACTCCATTTATTTAACTAGTTAATTAATAAGTTATCATATCAATCACTAAACTAACATTATAAGAAATCTGGTTCAAGATGCAAACTTTCATCGCACCTACTTAGAGGAGTTACCCAAATACAACTAGTTAACTGGAATGAAAAAGAAAAAAATAATAACTCGAGCCCGACATGAATACGCAAAATCCGAAATATCTTGGACGGGTATTCAATTAAGTGATAAACGGTCTAGATTACCCGAAACTACGTACCCACTTATCAGAACCACATATCCGAAATTTTTTAATTTTTAACTTTCTTAACATTGTTTATGGATAATTTATTCTACTAGCTTTATTACGTGGAAAATAAACTTTTTTTGAGATACATATTTTTTGTTTTAATGAAAAACCAAAATATTTTAAAAAAAATTTATAACTTTTTTTGAGATACATATCTGATGTGTAATAGGCCCGGGTATAAAATATGACTTTACAACTATGAAACTGAAATTATTATTACACATCCGATACACGTACAGCCATTGTCATCTCAAAAGACGAGTCCTACAGTGAAGACCAAGAAGAATTGGACAGACGACCATCTAAATCAAGACCGATAATGATGAAGAAATTACTAATGAAGACGGTTTGATGGTGGGCGCAGCTTAGGTGCGCTTTTGTGTGGATAACCTGGAAGGGTGCAAATCTTGGGAAATTATAAGGTTACAATTCTATTAAAGTTATATTAATAAAAATTATATGAATACTCTTTTTATGCAATTTTGGGAAATTATAGTACACACACTGTATACGAACCCAAAAAAAAAAAAAATACAACAAATGTAAATTAATTAATCCAACCGTAGTCTTCAACAGGATCTTGAATCATGTCTTCTTGCAATCTCCTTATACATACCTAAATTTATTCTAATCAAGATCTTCAAAAAAATAAAAGTCAAGCCTTCAACAAGTCTTTCTTGTAGTCTCCATGGCTGCAAAAAGAACAAACTAGTGTTCACAGTTGTGGCTAAGGCACGTGTTCTACACCATTCCCTTAAAATAGATTTCACGCCCCTACTAAAGACAACACATTTGTCTCCTATGTTATAATAGCCAAAACAGAGTGTACTACCGAACAAGGCTACGTGCCCGAGGTTCCACCGGATATATTAGTGTATTAGAAGTTTTAAAAGATGAAGATATAGTCTAAGAGTACCCTCTCTAGTTTGTTGTGAAATTAAGAAATATACAAAGATTTCTTATTTAGAGGGTGTTTGAGATTGCGTTTTGAATCTGATTTTTAGATTATTACGTTTTGAAAACGCAGATAATCAGTTTTTTAGTGTTTGGATTGCGTTTTGAAAACGCAGATAATCAGTTTTTAGGCTACCAAAAACGCAATAATCTATAAGCAGCTCCACCCCTGCTTTTTCAAAACGCATAATCTTTTTTGAATAATCAATCCCAAACACCCCCTTAATGTGACTTTTAGTAAAAGCCCATATGTTTTTCTCTCAAACATAACATGAACTGTCATCTCATCATATAGTCACACAAACCATAGCATCCATATCCATTAATCATGTAATAATTAAGAGTTAAGTAACATACTAAATAGTAATAATAAGGACTTTAAGATTTCATAAAACATCCTTAACAATTTATATGAAGCATCCAATTTATTGAAAGTAAATTAAAAACTGTCATAACAAGATTAATGACACCAAATTATTTATTCCATCAATTCATTTCTCATTCATCCTTGTATTAGTGTATGTGTAGTGGTGGGGGGTTATGAAGGGTTATGGGTATTACAATATTAAAAAGTAATAGAAGGGGGGTTACGGGGGTTATGGAAAAAGAGGGTGTAGTGGGAAGGGGGGTTATGGGGGGTTATAAATGATTGGGTAATTATTGTTTTTATATATTATTATATTATTATTATTATTATTATTATTATTATTATTATTATTATTATTATTATTATTATTATTATTATTATTATTATTATTTATTATTAAATCACAAACCCCCCATCATCTTCTTAAATTTTTGTCTTCTTGCATCTTCTTCTTCACCTTCCTCCTCTTCTTCTTTCCCTTTTCTTTTTCCCTCTCACATCCTCTCTCTGCTATCTCTCTCTCTCTCTCTGCCCTCCATCTTCTTCTTCCTCTTCTTCACCTTCCTCCTCTTCATCTTCTTAATAATAATAATAAAAAAAAGAATGTCAGAGACAACGCTCGTTATATCCATGGCGCTCAAGACCAAAACGCCGCCATAGCGCCCGGGGGGCGGTGTTCCCCGACGCTATTGTGGCATAACGCTCCCCACAACGCCCCACTATACTCAACCTTAGTAGAAACAAATATTACTGACATCAAATTATTTATTCCATCAATTCATTTGTTTCTACACACTTACTTCACAATAAATCATTTGATTTGTGGTTTGTACCTAAATTTTCCAACATTCACCATGCGATAACGGCAAGGGAGCTTTAAGGTACAAACCACCAATCAAATGACTTGTTGTCACTAATCTATTGATAATGTATGTGGAGAGACATACTTTATTAATGTATATCACTTACGGATATTAAACGAAAAAACATACAGACATTTTAGATTTTTTTAATTGTGATAAACTTTCCTTATAAATCTGTTGCTAAATTTCCTCCACGGCTTAAAAAAATTGTTTTCCAGTTTTATGCTATTTTTAAGTATATCTGAAAGGACTCAAGTGCATATAAAATAACACACACAACTCAATGATTGTTTAATGGATTGTTTCGAATCTATTAATCTGGACGTAGCTAAAAGAGACATGGTAGGCAATTTGGAGACTTGGCCCTTAGGAACAATGCGGTTCATCAAAACCAACTTATCATTTTTTGTTTTATTTGTTCTCTAATAGGAATCATAGATGTCATGTCAACTGGGCATAGTGGATGCATGTTAAATCCGCTATTGCACTTATTGTTTCGATTTTTTTTTTTTTTGCCCAACTAGTATACCACTAGTCGTGGTTTGATTTATTCATATTTGATCCGCCGCCTTTACAAAAGGGAATTTGGATTTTAATAATTTAAATTTTGCCTTGTTGCCGGATAGTAATTTGTACTTAAAAAATTTCCCATGACAGTTTCAACTTTCAAAGTATTGGCCGAAATAGAACTTTTATTAATTGAAAACTAACCAAGTTAGTGGACGCGGACATGCATGCCATGTCAAGGTCTACGTCATCATCCATGTCAACGCTGACATTTCATGTCATCATCCACGTTAGCATCCACTAACTGAGTTAGTTCTCAGTTAACAAAAATTCATTGTCAGCAAATATGTTAAAAGTCGGGACTATTGTGGGAAGTTTATTAAGTACAGATTATTGCCGGCTAACGAGACAAATGTTGTATTATTAAAAGCCAATTTCCCTTTACAAAAATATATTCTGTTGTCATCGTAAGGACCACAATCCATTGATAGATTTTTTTTTTTAATTTTTTTTACATAATAATGTTTGGAAACGAAATAACTGGACAATCAAAAACCACATTGTAAGCAAAGAAAAACAATAGTACATAAGTGATAAGTCATCATGATCAAAGACAAGCTGCACGAGTGTACGCAAGGAACTTTTAACTCACTGAAGCCAAGCATACGCGTGTGTTTGGGTCCTTGCTTCCTCAATGCTCAAAACGAAAACCAATGATTGCTATATATACGCGTCACTCGTACAAAAAAAGGTATTTTAAAGCGATTTAATTTTTTCATTGCTAAACAAAACTAGGGTTCCGTTGGATCTGAGAGTGTGTTTGTGTGTGTTTTTGATAAAACTTTAGTGATAATCAAATTCAGTTTAAAATCATTAAGTAATTTCAAGTATTTAATAAACACATCAACATAACAAAACAACGGTAATCAGAAACGATGTCACTTTGGCTTTCTCCTGTTGGGTCCTAGTGACCTCAATCAGGTGCTCAAAGGAGTTTTAACTAGAGCATTCATAACGGCTTTCTCCTGTTGGGTCCTTGTGACCTACATAGACAAACATGTAGAATGCGGGTTTAAAAGAACTCATACTATTTATTTTACATGTAACGTACCCAACGCCTTTCTCACTTATCCTTGAGACGTTTTAATGCCACACATGGAGATTTTTGAAGTTGCTTAGAAAACAACAAATCTATACATTAGGAAAAAAGTGTTACAAGCGTACTCAAAATTTAGAGAATTTATCTATTATAATAAACTAAACCCTAAAATCCCACGTAACACTCAAAAAGTGCAACCACCCCATGAGGGTATCATGTGGAATGCCATGTCATTAGTGATTAAAATTAAAAAAAATTATTTCTCTCTCATGTGCATGACGTACACATACACTTCCTCCATGTTTTTCAAACGTTAATAACTTTTTTTATACGACATTGTTTTGGAAAAACAATTACATCAGATTAACGAACATTTTATTATCTTTCCAACGAGTAACATAGTGCTATACAAAAAGCGAAAAAAGAGAATGACTTTTTATGTGGTGATTATTGAAATAGATACTTAAATTATGTATGAGTGAAGAAGACGGGAAACATGAAAAGGTGATTGATTGTGTATCCATAATAAAGATTAAACATATATGTCATTGTTTAACAAATGCTCACTTTACACATTATAATCGCATATCATCATTATCATGACATATAATTTGATGCCAAATTCCTTACGATTTTTTTTCTAAAAATGGCATATTACTTTTATAGTACACATATTTTATCACATCATATTGGATTTGTCTATCCCGGGATAACCTACTTAAGTAGTTATACAAGTTAAATTTCTATATTTATAATTCACATGGTAATTTTTTTATATAGAAAAGAGGAATCAAGTTTAAGCACTTAAATCTAAAAAACCCATTTCGTATACATTAAATCTGCGAATAATAATACGCTGTTCTAAAGAATCATTTGAACTTTGAAGACGACAATGAATTAATATACACAAAAGAGAAAAACAAAGGTCGGCTTTGAAGCGTTTCTTGTAAAAATAAACTAGAAAACTACAAATTTTTAAATCAATAGAGATAACACGTTAGTCATGACCTTTCATATTTTAATAAATATTGATGGACATATAACTGAATATAAGTGAAATATAATATGGATGTTTGACAATATCAAGTTAATCCACAGCCATACACTATCAATAAGAAATCAAAGTTGAATGATTATAGATTATTCATTGGTAGAATGGAAAGAATTGGAGGAAGAGGAATCACAGTTTCTATTTTAATGCATATTATTTCAATTGATTGTATATAAGAGAGAAGATTAGGCCTACACACAATGGAATTTTATTATTAATAAAGAAGAAATAGAATTTAATAATCCCAACTTTAAAGGTTAGAAGGGAACACTTCCAACTTGAAAGTTGTAAGATAATAGTTCAAAACTAACCCCAGTTAAGTTTTTATGTTAAGTGCCATATAGGGGTGTTCGCGGTTTGGTTCCGAACCGTGAAACCGCCCAAACCGGTTTATTGGTTTGGTTTCACGGTTGGTTTTTTTTAGGGAAAATGGCCAAAATAGCCCTTTGACCGGGCGTTTTGCCTAAATAGCCCCCTCCACCGTCTTTGGAGAGACGGGACACGGTCGGTTTCCAAAAGGGCTGAACCGTCTTCCGAGATCCTTTGGTTTCCAACTAGTAGCAACCCAACACGTGGCGGTTACGATCCCGATGTCTGCCACCCGGCTCCCGTGGCGGCTTGAGACGTGTCAGCGCCGCAAAGCCGTCTCCGGTGGGGTCCCTGAGACGGTTCACCAACGGCTCAAGTTAAGCCGTCTTCGGCTCGGCTTAGCCGAATCCGTTTTGGCTGAACCGTCTTCAGCCATTAATTAATTAATTAATTTTTTTTTCAATTTTGTTTGGGTATAAATATGTGGGTTTGGTTGAAAAAAAAAACACATTTAAATCAAACCAAATCTTATCAAATGTTTGTTTCAAGCCAAAATATTTTACCAAGCCAAAATATTTTACCAAATAAAAAAAAATCTTCTCAAATGTTTTTTTCAAATTTAGTTTGATTATTCGACGTGTTTTTGAGCTTCAGAATAGCCGAATATTTTTTCGGTAAAAATTATGGCACTTTTTAAACCTAAGCCTTTGGGATTTATCTAATCCCATTCATTGAAAGTTTCTGCTCCGAAGTTTTTCACCCATTTTCTTTGGCCTTGAAATCCTTTCACCCATTTTCTTTAGCCTCAAGTTGACCTCCAACCACTTGGTAATACATTTGGAGCGAAAGGTTGAAGTGATGGATAGGTTTCGGTCGGAGTTAGTGAGAAGTAAAGCGAAAAAAGGCCTCTGTTGGATTGTTGTTACATCTACATAATACTACTTGGATTGTTGTTGCATCTACACTACGTGGGTTAACCCGTGTAATTTGCATCTACGATTTGGTAGTCTATTTTGTTGCCAAGTTCATCTTTTTCCTAAATCTCTATCATGATCTTCTGGATCATCCGTCTTTTACATGTACAAGACGGTCGGATGTGATATTTAGGAGAGTTTGTTCTTTGACTTGTCCGGACCGTTGGTAAGGATCTGTCCGTACATATATTTATGTACGTATTTAAGGTGATGAAGATGAAACTGGACACTGGGTATAAAGTACACTGCGAAAATATATCTTGGCGTTCCAAGCAACGGAAATGTCTCGGTGTTTGACCTGTTGTTGAACGACTTCGTGAATTATTATTGTTTGTATATTGTAATTGTTATAATACTTTAGTTGTATTTTTATTGGATCCCTTTTATTATTTGTTTATGTTAAGTTTGTTTAAGGTCATGTGTTCTCTACTTTTTGGTGTTAAACAAAACAATCCCTTTAAACAATTTAAACTTAAAATAAACATTTTTTTATTAAAACGTAAAATAAAAGGAACATTAAAAGTAAGAAAAAAAAAAACTAATCCAAAGCCCCGGCGACATCACGAATCATCTGCCACGCCGACAAATGAGTAAAGGGTGGTCGGCCCGAAAACTCGTGCTCAATCTTGGCATGTTCAAGTTTTTCATGGTCCGCAGTCTCTTGTGGGAGTTCACGGATAGCGGTTTGATAAAACCCCTCGAAGAGACGGCACTTGTTTTGCAAGTCCGTCCACTTCCGGTTGAGAGACTCCGTTGACCTGCTTGAACCTCCAACCAAAACTTTGAACTCGTTGAGAACGAGTGGCCAAATGGACCCTCGACGTGGTGGGTTTTCTTTAACAGTTATCCAAGTAGTGCACAAGGCAATTTCTTCTTCTTCTGTCCACGGTTTCGGTGCCATTGTGATTTTGGGTTTGGGTTTCTTATCTGTGACGGTGTACTGACGGTCTGTAATGGCAAACCGTCTACTGGCTTTATATAGGAAGGACATATGCGGGTGGGTTAAGCATTCAATAGGGAATATCAATAGATTTCATAGTAAAAATTAGAACATTTTTTAAAACACTAAATAAATTAAAACACTTTATTAATAATAAAAAATACATTAAAAAAAGAACATTACATAACATTATTTTTAATAAAACCTAAATTTAAATATAATCACGTAACAAATGCCACGCGGAAAGATATTCGAATTCTTCGTCGTAGTCCAAAAAGTAGTCGATTTTCGCCAATTCAATGAGCCCTTCCTCGGACTCGTTTGGCGACTCCTCTTTGTTGGAGTTGAAGAACCCTTCGAATACGGTGCACTCCCGCCTGACGTTGTGAAACTTTTCTACAACATCTTGGTCGTACGGTTTGTCCGACCGCCGACAAGTGTTCGAAACTCGAAAAATACTCTACTCCAAAATGGAGTTGCACGAATTTCTTGACTGGTGTTCGAAACTCGGGTGTTTTCGGCAACATTTCGCCATGCCAGTGTAACCCCAAGGATCTCCTCGTCGGTCCATGAAGACATTTTACTTGGTTTGATTGATGTTTTGTAAGAAAAATATGTGATGTAGTGAAGAATTTGTTAATTTGGCGGGTATTTATAGTGTGAAATAATTTAATTTAATTAAATATTTAATATGGTAGGTAAAAATAAATAAGGACAATTAAAAAAAAAAAATAAATAAACTTCCAAAATAAGAACATTTTATTAAGAATTGTTTGGACGTGGTAAGCACCTCCAGAAATACATTTTTTCAGCCATGAATCGTCTGTAAGACGAACATGTTTGTTTTAGATCACCGTTCGTAGTAATTGGTTTATCAGTAACCAAATGCTCCATCAGCATACAAAGATATACCGCTTCATTACCAGACAGGGAGTTATGTGGTGCAACATAGTCTTCGTTAAGATTGAAAGTTATACATTTTTCTGGATTACCTGTTTTCTTCCAGAATCTTATGTTCACTAGTAAAGCTCCTAAATAAACTTGTATCTTCGTCAGCTTTGGGTGAACAATGGTTCTGTATTTGTCTCTGATACGAAGGTCTTCGCAAGCATACATAACAAGTTCTTGCGTCACCAACTCTAGTCGCACCAGTAACCATTCCCTATTTTCAAGCTGAACGGGGAAAAAAACAAAATCAACGTCGAAAAATGAAGGAAACGGTTTGAATTTGCCATTGCAATAGTTGGCCAAGTTTTTTGGTACAGATTCTAATAACGAATTATAAAATTCTGGTGGAAGAATTGTCCACCGCATATTTAGCGAAGCATTTTTTTGTAGCTTTCTACTCCTCCAGTTCATCAGTCTTCCAACCCATCCTTCAACATGCTGAAAAATAATTGAATCACAATTTCAGTAAAAAAAAATAAAAAAAACATTAAAATTTAAGTTATTACTGTTGGTGTGAGGTAGCCGTTAAAACGATAGCCCAACAAAATTCCCCAAAAATTTTTGTCAAGCTCAATACTTCTTGAAAAAACAGCAGAATAACAAAACGGTGCGTCGCCTTTATTGTAGAAGTCAACAACATTAGTTGCCCAATTATCATTCTCATCGTCCGGTATAGCCCATTTGCCGATAACGTTTCCGTGTAAGCTTTGTCGATTACTGATAAATTCTCTTTCTTTGGTAATTTCAGGTTCCTTTGGACGCCTCCATTTTTTTAGTATCCAACTCGAGGAATGTTTCTCTGGTTGAGAAAAGTATTCTTCTGGAGCTATATTTTTATCACGGCCGTCAGACATTTTCTTGAGCGAAACTTCTCCAACAACGTTTTTTAACGACAAAATATTTTACGTTTACAACTACTTATATAAAGATGATTTTAAATATAAATTATTTATTTAAATTTTAATTTTTTGTTTTTAAATTTTTAATTGATTAGGGGCCCACAAAATGCACTCTCGGGAACCGTCTGACAGCAATGGGAACCGTCTCCTTGGGAGCTGACTGAGAGGCTTTGGGAACCGTCTCGTCAGACGGGTTAGTATTGGGAACCGTCTCCTCAGACGGTTAGGCGTTGGGGACCGGACCCGGCTTGTGAGACGGGTTGGGAACCGGAACCGGCTCAGCAGATCGTTCCAAGTACCGGCTCAAAAGACGTGTTGGGAACCGGAACCGGCTCACCAGATCGTTCCGGGTACCGGCTCAAAAGACGGGTTGGGAACCGGGACCCGGCTTTGTCAGAGGGTTGACTGAGAGGCTTTGGGAACCGAACCCGTCTTGGTCAAACCGTCTCCTGAGACGCTTTGGGAACCGGACCCGGACCATGCAGCCCGGTCCCACTAGGGTTTACCTTTTGGGGGTAAAAGTAAACTTTCGGTGAAAGTCTCTCCACCGAAAGACGCTACGTTGACGGGAACGCTCTTTTACCGGTTTTCTTGTTTATCATCTATTTTCCGGCGAACGGTTTGCTAGGACTCCGGTCAAAGTATCAGACGACGGTCATTTATAATTAAAAAGGTAATATTAACGTTCCTTTTTAAAGTTTTAAATTTTTTTTTCATTGAAAACGACACAACACAAACGGGACCACACGACATATTTTTGGTCAAGTGGTCCACCACGAACGTGCTCACCGTCGACCGTTGATTAATTTTTAATTTTGTTTGTTTTTTTGTTGTCCGTTAATCGAGGTTGACCAAACCCGTTTGACCATGTTTAATCCGAATGACTTTGTCGACCCGATGAACGCACATCAAATCCTACAAGAGGAACAGTACGAAGAGTTTTTTCGGCACCCACACAGCCGAATCCTCCTCGGAGCTTACCTCCTCCGGTAAGCGTTTACTACCATTTTTCATTCAAGTATTTTTATCATTTTTCATTTACCTTGTTCGTTACTAAAAATTTTTTATATAACCTTTTTTTTAGTCTGATACCGAAATAAAAGTCCGAAGTGCCTGGAACAAAGTAACACAAATGAATACTAGAATGTCCGAGGCAATGCAAAGGCGTTTTAGGGAGACCGTCTTCGGTCACTTTCTGGATGTTATGAGCCATCTTTGCGAAAGTAATTTGTTACTCTCAGTGGCACAACATCAGATTGAGACGGGACTGCCTAGTATCGACGGCCTTTTTTATCAAATCGGTCCTAACAGTCTTGTATTCACTCCACAACAATTTTGTCTGATAACGGGCCTAAGATTTGGCCGTCACGATGGTTGGGAACTCGTACAATCCCCAACATCGTTTAAAAGACGAATATTTCGTGAGGTGAGTAAGGTATCTTATGAAAGTGTGCTTGCTATTTTCAACGGTGACTGGAGCGATTATGAGGAGGATGATCTTGTCCGTATTTGTATCCTGGTATTGATTGAATCGGTGTTTAAGGGTACCCAAAATACCGCGACCGTGGATGATCTAGTGCTCGATCTTGTTGATGACTTTGTAGTGTTGAATAGATTTCCATGGGGAAGTTATTTTTGGGAAGATTTGGTTAAAAATATCAATAACATGCACCTGATTCAAAAGCGGGTACAAAGGGCTTCAGTTTAAAATCTTGTAATTGGGTTTTCAAGGTATTAGTTTGTATGAATTATTTACTTTTAATTATTAATTTTAACAAATATTTGAGATATTTCTAAATTTTGTTTAAAAACTTGCAGATCTGGATATATGAGATATTTCCAGAATTTAGAAACGATAGAGATTTTTTTCTTTGTGATGCAATCCCCAGAGTTCTTTCCTGGGTCCGGGAAAAAAAATGAAGAGGAGCACCATTGATCGTAAGATCACCGAAAATTCTATGGTAATCTTTTGAAATCATTTTCTACGGAATATTTTTTGAAAAACTAAATATAAGTGATAAAATTTGAAAAAAAATTGTTGCGCTTCAGGTTGAAGGGCTTAAGCCGTTTAGGTTTCTACTTCCGAATGACTCTGAGCTGCGCTGTGCCTGGTACACTGATAGTGCCCATTTTTTACGAGCACAAAAATCCTCGTCTCAAGGGTGCTTTAATAAGCCGGCCGAGTTTCATCCGTCTGCCTATGTAAATTTTGATAATACGGCAGCGGATGATGTGGATGGTGGTTTCGATGATCTGCATACGGTTTACGGTGATCAGCCTGTTGATTCGACGGCTAAAAAAAAGAAAGTCGGAAACTATTCCGACAACCTACACTATCAACGATGATTTAATAGAGCAATTTAAAGCGTTGATGGATGATAGGTTGGAAAACTTTTATAATAACAAGTTGAAAGGTTTACTGCCTGAGGTAAAGTTGTCGTATGATTATTATTAATCCGTATTAATTTGTTGAAAAGTTTAAAATAATTAACATTTTTAAATCTTAGGTACGTAAATCCCAACCGACTGGTGTAGAAGGCCCGACGAGCTCGCATCATAATGAAAATGTTGATGAATTTTTTAGCTCGGGTGATGTATATAGACCAACACCGACGGCGTAAAAAAGCCTGAGGTAGTTATGTTTTATTTTATTTTTTTCCTTCATAGTTTAGCATTTAAATTCAAAATAATTGGTATACTTTTGTCACTTTAACAGTTGAGACGGTCTCAAAGGTCAACAAAGCCAGCCTCGTGTATGCTTTCCCCATTCACAACAATAAAAGGTGCAAAAAAGAAGAAGTTCAAATCAAACGATAAAAACGAAAACATAAAACAAATAAAAAAATGGTATCCAAAACAAAAGGATAAACATAGAACTTGTGCACTAATTGGGGGAAATATATTCCCGGATGGCTTTTGGGAAGATCTTTTCGGCGATGATTCACTCGGTTGGTTAGGCAGCGAGGTAATAATTTTTAAATATTTGTTACTTTTATTAACTATGTTTAATTTAATTAATATATTTACCGCAGTTTAATATTGAATATTAAAATTATTATTATAGCACATATATGGATGGATACACCATCTCTACGAGACTCTTTGGAGCTCAACCTCCCGTTGGAGCATCCTTCCTCCATATTTTGTGGGGGTTTACTTTAGCCGTACTAATAAGCAGTCTTTTAAAGATTTGTTTGATGGGTCATTCGAACCGTTTCCAAACATCGCTGATGTTGACGAGGTTGTTTTTCAAATTTAAATCATGGTTTTGTTTGTTGAACATATTATGATTTGTTTTTAACATTTTGTTTCAAACTATTCGCGATTTAATAGGTATATGTTGTGTTGAATATAAGCAAACAACATTGGATCCTCGGAGTTTTTAACATGTGCCAGCGAACGTTTACCATCTATGACAGGTAAATGTTGAACCTATTCATTTTAATGCCGGTTTTCATTAAGTAATAGTGTTAATTTTGATAATGTTTTTTCTATATTTTGCAGTTTACTTGGTTTGAAGGGCGTAGGGGAGGCCAAAAGAGAGGTCATATGCAATGCTAATTATGCATTTGAGCTTTGGCTTAGATCCAATAATTACTACGAATCCGTAAACCCGTACATGTACGCCCCTCCTTTCAAAGTCGTAGAGCCTGAAGATGTACCCCAACAGTCCGGACATCTTGGTGATTGTGGGTTTGGGTGTGCATATTTATTGAGAGGTTGATTAAAAACGAACCTCTAAATAAATATGAAAACACCCAAGTAGCAGCTTTAAAAATGCGGCACAGGATGGCCTTTGAATTTTATAAGAACGTTTTGCCGGAAGCTGATTCGGTAGATAATAGACAGACTTCCGATGAAGACGAACTGAAATTGTTATCTTAATATTACTAATGTCATTATTATTACTACTCCTCTTGTGTTACATTAGTAGATATGCAAACAAAACCCAACTAACTACCAAAAGTAACTTCAACAATCTGGCCTGCAAACGGTATTTTCTAGCCAAAGCTTGTTGCTCGTCTAACGATTGCCTCAACCCCGGAACGATTTTTTTGCACCTGAAACATTCTGACGCTTCTACCCACCTAATAAATCAACAACCAGCAGTCTGTGGTTTAAAAAAAATAAACAGTTATTTGATGATCATTAAAAGCACACGATAAATATTAAAATTTAATACTTACGCAACACACGAAGTCTCTATCCGGGTTTGCATCAGTTCTCGAGATAAGTATACGTGTAGTTGCACCGCATGAACATATTTCTCTTGACCTGCTAAATCGTCTAGATGAAGACCTTGAAGATGAAGATGATGACTGAGACATGGTGATGGTATATAAACCTCTACACAATTGATGATGAACGGTTGGTGGTAGGTATATTTATAAAAAACGAAAGAGTTATTTGCAATTTAGTCCTTGACGTTTGGCAAAAATTGCAAATTCCACCCGATATTGGTACACCTATCAACCTAGGTCCTTATATAGAAGCTCATTTCACATGCTTTTTAATAGCATAATGACTAACATTCCTGCTCCCGTAGAGAACACAATTTGGGTTAATCCACATAACCAATCAAGTTTTTGGGCTCCAAATGTTCTTGAGTTTTACTACGATGGTGATAGCACATGTTGCTATACAACCTATATGGGGCGTACACCATTAAACAAAGAGTGGTGGGGTGGTATTTTAGGGTACTGTGGAAGCGGATATCTTCAAAAAACGGTAAATACTATGACTGTTACGTTATACGTTATATGATATGATATTTTTTGTGATTTTATTAACATTTATTTACAGCATGTTCGTGCATGGTGCAACAAATTGATGTCGTTAAGGGACATTGAACGACAAAGAAGACCAACAACATGTAGTTATGGTCTTTGGACTGTTCTTCCCCCTAATTTCTATAACCTAATTATTGAACAAGATCACCATGCTTATTGCTACGCAAACGCTCGAGAAGAATATATCCACCTAATTTCTATGTTCATCTGCTTCAACGAAAGTGGGGGACGGTGTTTGATGATGATTTTCTTTCTTTGAACCACGCCTAGCAGATTTGATCGTGAGGCAACAGGAGCTGAACATCGGTCACGATGATGACCGTGAGTTTTACAACGACTGCAATATACAGGCGTAGGTTCCTCGCCTCTCGATAAAATTTGTTTATTTTCACGAGGACGTCCTGACTGTCGTTTTGTGATATGTGGTGGTTGTAGAGGAATCAAATACTCTGGCGTCTCCCATTCAGACCTGTGGGGTAAAGGATAAATGGCCTCTTCATATGTTGTTTTGTATAACTGGTTGCTATACCAAGGTGACGTATAATGACTGCAGTCCTGTTCCTTCAGTAATTTTGATACTGCAATCATGTGGCCACATGGGAAACCAGATATCTGGGGAACACAACAACTGCATGTTTCATTAGACAGATCAACAAAACCATTTTTCCCACCGTCTAGAACTTGAAAAGTGTTAACCCCAACGCCATAAGCCTTCCACGTTCTAGAATATTCAATCTTTTTAATAATTTTTTTTACCGCGAAAGGAGTCAGTACGTGTTTATTTTGAATAGCCTCATTTCGGCGTTCGTAATACCATTGTTGAAGTTTTTGTCTAAAAAATTCAACCAAATGGGTGATTGGAACTTTTCGTTCGTCCTTAGATAAGGCGTTGATTGACTCTGCACTGTTAGATGTCATATAATGATATCGTTTCCCGAACAGTGTGCTCTTGACCACTTATGTAAACCGATACTCAATAGAGTATTCCTAACCCGTGGTAGGGCTGCACACAGCGCGTTAAAACTTTCTTCAAAATCAGACACCCGGTAAGCTTTACAAGTGTTCCACCACAGTGTCTCTAAATCCTTCTTTTTGCTTTTTGGTATCTTTAAGTTCACCATCAAATGTCGACAGCACAACCCGTGAAAGGCATTAGGAAAAAACCGTCCGAACTGCCAAATCTATTGAGTTGGCTCTGTCAGATATGATCGCCAAATCCGGGTGCTCACCGATACACTCTTTAAGTTTCGATAAGAACCACGTCCAACTCTCACCGTCCTCGGATTTGCCGATACCATATCCAACGGGTAAAATTTGGTTGTTACCATCCATGCCAACAGCAAGGAATAACGTTCCCTTAAACTCACCTTTTAAGTGTGCCGCGTCTATAATAATGACCGGTCTTAAAGACAGAAGAAAACTCCGAATCTATTTAATAAAATGAAAAACAGATAAATTTTAGACTTCAGTAAACCAAAACATCAATAATTTATTTAAGTTGGTATGAAAATAGGTAAAAATATTTTACTGACCGTTGCACCAATGACAATAAAAAGCATTTCAAAACGATTGTCTTCATCAGTTTTAATCTCAGTAACAGTCCCTGGATTTGCATTTCGCAAATTATAGCAGTAGAACGGAAGCTCAGAAAACGATTGTTTGCTACTTCCTTGCAAAAGCTCAAGTGCATGACACTTCCCCCGCCAAGCTTGAGTATATGATATATCAACCTTAGATCTTTCTCGAAAATCTTGTACTATTTCGTTTCCACGATAAACACGTCTAGTATCTCGCAATTGGTGCTTCAGTATGCTACCAATTACTTGCGGGTTAGCTTGACGAAGATGGGGATGTGTTTGAGTTTTAGAACATGTGTGGTTGTTGTTAAAAAATGTAACAAAAAACGTGTCTGAAATTGGGACAGAACGTGACCTAAATTGCCAATCACAATCATCAACTACACATGAAATTTCATACCTCGTTTTAGATGACCTGTCGACTTTATAGGAAAAACGTTCAGACAAACAAAATTTCCTAACTGCAATTTCAATTCATCTTTGTTACGAAATACGGAACCTTCAGAAAAAACTAAAGAGCTTTTGGTTATATCTGAAAACAATTCAGGACTTGGCTTTCCATAAAATTCTTCTTTTTCAGCTTTCTCATCATCGAAATTTCCAAAACACCCATATGGTGTGTAATGATCAAAATTTTCTATAGACACATTTAGATCAGGGACTTTTGAATCATTTGAAGGTACGTCATTTAAATGAGCATTACTAGACGAACCCACACCTGGTTCATCTACAACATACAACTTCAATACTTCATTGGGGTTTTGCAAAGCAACTTTAAAAAGAAAAGATACATCACGATCATTAAAAATGTCGATTGCATCATCAAAAGCTGACATTTTATAAGATAACCTTGAAATGTTTGGAATCTCACACACATCGGAAACTACATTTAAAAAACTAAGATACGAGATATTTGAATCAATTTCAAAACCACGTCTTTTACAGCTACTATCAACAACGTATTCCATTCGACCGTTGACAACTTCCCACCTGCCTCCACTATAGATTATAAAACTAACCATTTTTAAAAACACAACTTTTTTTTAACACTTGGAAAGAAAAATAAGGAATACAAGAAAAAATTCAAACAAAATTGTTACAAAATTTACTAATTTTATAACAAACGGTTCGTCATGGACGTCACATCACCGAAAACGTCTCCGTCGATGTACGACGTCCGGCACCGAGTCGGTGCAGAAACAGTAAAAAGACGGTACGGGAAGCCGTCTTTTTCATACCCGCTGACGTCTCAGGAGACGGTTGATAAATTTTGCAAGACGTCACCGGAGACGGCTTTTTCGTACCCGAACCGTCTCAGGAGCCGTCTCCGGTGGGATCGGATATATTATTTTATATATAAGCCGAGCCAAAGACGTCTTAACTTGAGCCGTTGGTGAACCGTCTCAGGGACCCACCGGAGACGGCTTTGCGGCGCTGACACGTCTCCAGCCGCCACGGAGCCGGTGGCAGACATCGGGATCGTAACCGCCACGTGTTGGGTTGCTACTGGTTGGAATCCAAAGGATCTCGGAAGACGGTTCAGCCCTTTTGGAAACCGTGTCCCGTCTCTCCAAAGACGGTGGAGGGGGCTATTTACGCAAAACGCCCGGTCAAGGGGCTATTTTGGCCATTTTCCCTTTTTTTTATTTAACTTCGGTCGTTGGTTTCAATATTTTTTAAACCGTAGCAAACGGTTTGGTTTTACGGTTCATACCGAAAACCGATCAAATAAAACTGGACCGAACCGTAAGATTTTATTGTATTTTTTAAATATCTATATAATTATATTCATTATTAGGCATAATTATAATTAAAAGTAAAAATCTTTTAGTTCTAATTTAATTACAGTTCATCAGAAGTGGCCTAACAATTTTCACATTTAAATCTAGTCATTCAGCCAGCATTTTCACAAAACATTTTCACATCTAAAAATCTAGTTATTCAGCCACCATTTCAACATTCTGAGAATCCAGGTTTCCAACACAAACCAAATTAGACATTTAGACAATTACACAGAGACGTCTAAAATGCAAAACTTTTCAAAACCATGCCTTTCCAATTCATACCACTAAAACTCTCGAAGAACACTAATAGCCTAAAAATGTGAAATTATACGGATTTTATAGAGGTTTACTAATAAATTTCATACCTTGTTTTGAACATCTTGTATAAAGGCCCGAAACCGTGAAACCAAACCGGAACCAAACCGTTACTAACGGTTTGGTTTGGTTCGGTTTAAGAGTTCTACGGTTCGGTTTTGGTTTACAAAAATAAAAACCGTTACTAACGGTTTGGTTCATGGTTTGACGTAAAAACCGTGAAAACCGGACCATGAACACCCCTAAGTGCCAACATGGCAATCTACGTGGCACAGTATGTCCAGTTGGCAAAAACGTGGGTCCCACTTGTTTTATAATAATAACAAAGAATTTATAATAACAAATAATAATAATAACACCCACCACCACATTCCTTCTTCCTCCATCATCTTCATCATGTTTACCACCACCACCGCCTGCCACCACCGTCATCTTCACCGTCATCCACCACCACCACCACCACCCTTCACCGTCATCCACCACCACCACCACCCTATTCTGTAACAGAACACCCCCATTTTCTCTCTCTCTAAACCACCACCCTTCACCGAAACCACCACCACCCTTCATCGCCACCGGTTGTTCTCCTCTCTGGCGAAACTCTAAGCTCTAAACCCGAAGCAAACAATTAGGGCTCTTTCCCCACCAAGACTAAACCAAGAACCGAAACCCTAACATACTAAAACATGTGGCTGTGGTAGGTGTCGATTCGAACCTGTTAATCAAATTAATGTTAGGGCTATTATAAGAAAATGAATTCCGAACAAAACCATACTATATAATCACACTAACCTGTTCGTTTTCGAGGTGTAATCGATTAAAAAGGTTGTTTGGGCCACCGAGCATAAAACCAACGAATTGGAGCTTGATTTGGATGTTTTTGATGGGGTTTTTTGCACAGAATGGATCGATTTAAAGCTGGCAACATGTGGGTATGACTAGATTTGTGATTGGGTTCGATTTGAAGGTGGTGGTGAAGATGACGGTGGTGACAGGTGATTGTGGTGTGGTGGTGGTGGTGAACATGATGAAGATGATGGAGGAAGAAGGAAGGTGGTGGTGAGTGTTATTATTATTATTTGTTATTATAAATTCTTTGTTATTATTATAAAACAAGTGGGACCCACGTTTTTTGCCAACTGGACATATTGTGCCACGTGGATTGTCACGTTGGCACTTAGCAGAAAAACTTAACTGGAGTTAGTTTGGGACCAACAAAATAAAAACGTTGACAAGTTGAGACTGTTATCTTACAATTTCAAGTTAAGACTGTTCCCTTTCAACCCCTCAAAATTGAGATTATTAAATTCCATTTCACCTTAAATAAACTATTTTTCATATGGATTTCAAGTTCATTTAGACAGCTATGAGATGACCTCTTTGTTTCGGGCATTTGCTTTTAGTGAGGTATAAAGTCTTATCTAAACCCCAATGGAGAGAGAGAGACTGCCTTTACTAAAAGTCTAAAACCTCCAGCTTTAAATCATATTATCCATACATAAAAGTTAAATAAAATGTACACCACTACCCAAAAAATCTACATTGCAAAAAAACTTATGAGTACTAAAAATAGATTTTGTAAGTTTTTTTTTTCTCCATTTTTTTTATTTTTAATAAGCCAAAAATAAACTAAAATCAAGTTACATCTGGCTAGTGGGTAAGCGAGCAACAAGCTGCGCCACTATCCCCTTTTAAATCGCAAAACCTATTCTACTGAATACAAACCTTTAGTTCCTAGGACTCTGCGAGTTACTGTAGATTGCCTTGGCTTCAAGAAGCGAACCGCCTCATGGGCTTGGATCCAAATGTGTCAAAGGCAAATAGAGGGAACACGTGCTGATTCTCTAAACATGCTGCCTCATGCTTAGCGGCTTTCCTAGCTTCCGCTCTCAAAACCGCCTGCCCCGAAACAAAGCCACTGTCTCGCAAGCCCCCCAATAGGGACCCCAGGGAGGTCGACACACACATGCCTACCCCACCTAGCCAAATACAAACGACATTTGTAGGACATAGGGTAAATTTCTCCTCACACGGGTCAGTTAAAAAATTAACTGGCGTCTCTTTCTTGAAAGAGACACCAATAACTAGACACACATACTAACAATAACATACAAAAGTAAACGTAACAAACCGAAAAGCTTAGTTCTTAAGACAATAATCTATAAAGTGTTGATTTGGACTTAAGCCATGAAGAAAAAACTTCAGGCTTATGCAGCTGAACTACAAAGGCAGGCTAGCCTTGATGAGATTGCTGAACAGGATAAAAGACAACAACTGGTGTCTTATATTACCAAGAACAGCAAGACCAAAGCCTTTACACTCAAGGACTCTCTATGCAAGAGCTGACAAGAAGAGCACAACTGCTTGCAGACAAAATGGCCACAAGCAAAGATGGAAAGGCCAAGAGAGCCCAGATAATAGAAGAGCTAGTAGCAGAAGGATAT
The DNA here is from genome assembly GCA_030844895.1 of Ambrosia x helenae. NCBI lineage: Eukaryota > Viridiplantae > Streptophyta > Magnoliopsida > Asterales > Asteraceae > Ambrosia > Ambrosia x helenae. Next base: position 1,423 of record JAUTDX010007027.1, on the reverse strand, counting down.
GGTTCAAAAGCCTCTGTATCCAGATGGAAAGAAGAAAGACTGATGGATACATATAGAAAATATTTGGCTGCCAAGGCTGCAAATCCTGAGAAGTTTCAAACTGCTGATCCTTCAAGATCAGTAGTTAGAACTTCTGGTGCATCTAGAAGATCTGCTGCTCAGAAGAAGAAGGCAGAGGACAATGTCAAAACTGATTTCAAAATGGTACTACTTGAGGGAAGCTCAATAGTCCATTCAGATTTTGACATTGAGGAGAAACCTCTGTTAACACAGTTCAGGGATCCTTCCACTTTTGCTTATCAAATACAAAAGACTATCAAAGAGAAGATGCATACCAGAGTAGTGACTGAACACCATCTCCCAACTGTTCAGATGCCTGATATGCAACAACAACAAGGAAAGAATCCCACCTGAGGCTATCTGAAACTGAAGACATCCAGCACTCAGGACCATCAACCAAGGGACAAGTCTGGTTCCCTATTCTTCTGACTTTAACAAGTCAAAGATCCCTATCATCAGATGGTCACTTACTGATAACAACTCTTACTGTTGACAAGAAGAGGACTTCTCAAGCAGGGCTTACAAGAAGATCAGTGATCTGAAGAAACTGTCAACACAAGACCTGCTCACAATTCAACATCTGAACCACAGAGAGGATCTCTATCTGATGGTCAGTACAACCAGCTCAAGAACACCATGTACAAAGAGATATGGAAGATTGTTCAAGACAGAAGAAACACATAAGGAATTAGTAAGGTTTTGGCTTCATCAATCCAGGGGGAGATTGTTAGGACAAAGAGGATTGGTGAAACCACTTTTGTAAACCTTAGTCTAATTCACACTTCTGTCATTTTTGGCTAAGTATAGAAGTACTGAGAGAAGACAAGAAACTGCTGATTAGAAGATATGAAGAAGTGCTGAAGTTGCAGAAGTTCTGAAGTCCAAACCAGACAAGTTCACTTCAGAAGTACTGAAACAAAACTACTCTTCAGTAGTTGTCCTTCATCAGCACTTAGCAGAAGATATTTCCACCGCCTTTTTGCATCAGTAGTTTATTGTTTAATATTACTTTTAGCTTTATTTGTTTCTTTCAATGTTGCAACTTGTGCAACTTGTCACTGGAGTTTCTGTGCTTGCTTTTCAGGCAAGATACATGCATGTAATCGTCTATAAATAGGAGGCTTCAACCTTCTATTTTAGACATTGATTTTTAACAGAAAAATCCTTCAAACCACTCTCATTGTTATATTCCATTTCTGTATTTATTGTGAATCTCTCTAAGTATCTAATTCTCATTTACAACTTAGATTCATAATAAATACTTTGTCATTTATTAGTTTCAAACATCAAGGGGAGTTATAACTCTGCCTTTGAATAAAAAGTGTTGCTTTAACTTATAACATTCCGCTTGCTTATAATCTGA
>JAUTDX010007026.1:0-27270 GCA_030844895.1 Ambrosia x helenae | reverse complement strand
ATCAATGTATCTACCATACTCACCCCACCCCCTTTTGTAGACTTTAGAGTCATTCTGTTTCATACCTATTTGGTTGTTAGTCCCATTTCATGCACTACCTACTGTCGACACTATGCCCCTTACTTACCACACCGAATCTAAGCTAAGACTCATTCATCTTTTTGACCTTTAAAAGTCAAACCTTCCGACTACAACATACGTAAGATATCATTCATTTATAACGTGGGTACTATCGACATATCAATTTCCTACTTAACAATCACAAAATAACCGAATTCACTAACCTTCCCCTTTCGCAACATTAACCGATCATCTAGTCGTCGCTTGACCTTCTCCCTAATAATTCATGCCATACTTATCTTGCTTTAGTTTCATTCACAAGGAGTTCCAACTCGTTCACTTCATATCACCTACTTTTTAGATTTTCATCGAATTCATAATTTCGACCATGTCGTATCTACAAAAATTATTGGTTATGCATATACCTTTCCTTCATGAAAATCGACCTTCATTGGTCCATACAAGTTTTCTTTCACTTGTAATGTCTAATTATATACATTTCCTTCCTGATCTCTCTGTTTACGTGCTATACTACATTACTTATTGCATTCTCCTATGCAAATCTTTACAAATTATTCATTATCTTGTAAACTTTCTACAATTTGACTTTTCGAGGTAATTGCGCGCTTATTCTACTATTTTATAACAATCCCTACATCACATTCCTGGCATCTCCCCACCTCATTCATTTTCTGCATATAAGGGTACGAATCTTTCAAAAGATTAACCACCGTTCATCATCTATTCGTTTTCTATAGGTTTCTACAAAATAACTCACATTAATACCATGCCTTACCACCTTCCACTACACATATTTATGCATTTTACATGCCACAAAACATGCAGATCTAAATTAAGTACTAACTTGCGCTTATCTTGGTTAGAGAGAATAGTGTATTCTCTCCTTCATTCCTACCCAACTTGACTTACTTCATAGACTATTCCATAATTCTACAACTTTCCAACAAATCTGACCCATTACTTGGGGTAATTCTATATTTTTTACATTTCCACTATTTGACCCGATCAAGGTCATTTTCACAATTTCTATAATTTCACCCCTTTTTACCATTTATGGTCTTCCCAGCCGCTTGACCCGCTAAGGTCTTTCCGACCTATTTTACATGGTTTTCAACCATATGACCCGTTAAGGTCTTTCCAACCTCTTGACCCATTGAGGCCTTTCCAACCATTTTGACCCATAAGGATCTTTCCATCCATTTTGACCCATAAGGGTTTTCTACAATTTTGACCCATAAGGGTTTTCCAACATTTTGACCCATCATGGTCATTCTACCATTTTAACCCATAATGGTATTTCCACCATTTTGACCCATCATGGTCATTCTACCATTTTAACCCATAAGGGTATTTCCACCATTTTGACCCATGATGGTCATTCTACCATTTTTAACCCATAAGGGTATCTCCACCATTTTGATTTGATCCGTACTTATCTACGGACTCAAACCTTTCATTCCAACTATTTACCCACACGACCACTTACTTTCCAATTCTACCAGGCATACCTGTAATGATTCTCATGGTCCTCACGTGTTTCGCATGCTTCTTGTGCACTGGCCAGGTGTACAGTCCACATGCTACCCACGTGCCTTCACGTAATCATTACCTTATGCCTAGGGACTGGTTTTCAGCTTCGTGCCACATTTCAATTTACTTTCTAAATAACATGGTCATTTTTTCCCTTCTATGTTTTACCATCCCAAAGGATTTTCCTCCCACTGGTACCAATAGTTAACTATCGCGTACCTGTGATATTCCATCTTATCTACAATTTCCGCGATCTAACTTGAATCGTGTCCTTGAGACCTCTTCATTATCCACCAAAAGCTCACCTTAACATAAACACCACAATTAGCTTTTAACATGTCATGTGAGTTAATATTAAATTCTACCTTTGGGCCTTGATCGAGCCTTGGATTGTACGGGTCACTATATTTAGGAGCACACAAGTTTGAGTTCAAGTACATACTTCCTTGTACTAGATTTCACTCAAACCAGGGCTCTGATACCAACTTGTAACACCCTAAACCAATTTACAGAAAAACGTGCAGCGGAAATACCAACCGAAAAAATTTATTTCTTTTAAAAACAACCTTGGATATTAATAACCCAAGTCTACTAAACATTTTAGGTATTACATCTTTTAAATATATTCTATCACATTGAACATGACCCATCTATATCACGTTATAGGGTCGTGTCCTCGTACAATCCGCCTCCTTGCTCGATCTCCATCCTTTCCTTACTCTATTAGGTAGACAAGACAACCTGCGATCACCAAATAACCTTTTCGTTAGTTCACTTAGTGACTTAATACACACTATTCAAAATGTGGAGAGAATATCCATAGATGCTCCATGATCTCGTTCCAACGCCTTTTTGGAAGTTCGGGTGTGGTACCCCGAGCTGATCCTACAAGTCTCATGCATTCACACTTACATACCTGCATCTTCCTTACCACTTACATAACAAGGTTAATAACCCCACAATTCATACAAATATGCCAATTCCCTCAACACCCCACAATACACACAAGTATACAATTCCCTCATATAACATACTTTACATACAAGCATACAAATTCCCTCATATAACCTACTTTACATACGAGCATACAATTCCCTCGTATAACCCCACAATACTTACAAGCATACAATCCCTCATATAACCTACTTTACCCCGTTATGTTACTCTTTCTTCGCCAAACTCTAAGACAATGTGACGTTTCCAATCCTCTACTCGATCTACATATAACTACCAAACCTTACATTCATGAAGCTCTCCCTCAAACCCGAGCATGAGTACACATATGTACTATAAATGAGGTTTGGAGTTGCTCGGGCAAGGTACGGAAGCATAAACAAGTTGAAAAATCAACATCCAAGGCCGAAGGGGGATTTGGCGTAGGATACGCCAAAAGTGGCGTAGCCTACGCCACTTGCGTAGGCAAGGGGTGACAGAGTGGCGTAGGGCAGCAAAATTTGGCGTAGGCAAACCAGGGTTGGCGTATCCTACGCCAAAACTGGCGTATCCTACGCCAACTGCAGGTCTTGCACAATGCTTTCCTTTTTCAACCCAATGTCTTTCATGCCATTCTTACCCACAATTTCCGACATTCTAGCAACTCATTTACTATTCTCCCACCCATCATTCCACACATACCTTGATCAATTCTCGGATCGAAAGCACGCCCCTACGAGCTTCCGGTTTGAGTTCAAGCACCTACTATACTTGATTCGCTCAAACCCTTGTCTACACTAGTTACATTTACAAAGACAAAGTCCAAGTTAACTACCATGTAAATCCTTGACCCATAACCAAAACCATGTACTCCTTTAAGATTCCCATCCTATGTGAACATAATTCCATATCATAGATGCGAGTTAAGTTCGGGAATCACTTACCTCAAGTCCTCCAAGTTCATGCTTGTTTATTTGCCTCATCTTGACCCATTAGCTTCCCATGGTTTGAGTCCATCCTTCCTATCCTTTCATATCATCATTTTCACATCATTGTTAGCATACATGATCATAACACACTAACAATCATTCTCAACCAAATATCACATTGACTTTCATTAGTCAACTTCTATCATATCTACAACGTACATTCACAACCACATTTATTCTCACATAGTAATACCACTTATTATCATATATGTCTCATAGTTTAACATGTTATGCGTCACATAGTGTTTCTAATCACACAATCAAGTTTGGGAGCCTAACCATGTTATTCTACATTGTTGACTTTCCAGAAAGTCAACTTCCAACTATACCAACATCCTACTTAGAAAACATATGTCCATATTGATGTACTAGATCATATAAGATTCACCATAGACATCATGTTCACATCTCATTTAAGATACAAGATCATTCGTCACACCAATTAATCAACACATCGCGTACATCATAATATTTAAGCATAGTGTACACACTACTAATGCATACTTCTTACCAAATCATAAAATCAACTAATTCCCACATGATTTCTCTCTAAGACGAAATCCCCATGTTAACCTACTATCACTTGCACCAACTATCACATTACTTTCATACTTGTCGAGTCTTGCATACAAATTCACACATTATAGAACACATATACAACCATAAGATCACTTATGTGCATACATACATACCTACATACAATCCATTATAATTCACACATGGTTTCCATCAAAACACATCCTTTATATTAATTTCCTACAATCATCATATTCCATTCATTCTCATCAATTACTTGCACGCAAGTTCATCTAAACATTTCATCGAACACATGGTGTGCGTACAACATTTAAAACACAATGTACAAGCATTTCATGCATACTTCCATAGCTCATACCATCAATCATCACATTTCATACCCACATCAATTACCCTTCATTCCATAAATATTAAACATAACAAAACCTCACTTTCTTTCTACTCTATTCACCCATTTAACTAAGAATGACCATGGGTTACACTAATAGCAACATCTACTTTCAACTCTACACATATCCTTCAATTCGTTCAATTTCTATACAATTAACACATATACCACTTTCAATCATCATCAATTTCCACATGCATATCATCAACTACACAATATTCTTACTATTATATGGATTTACCCATACTAAAGCAATATCAAAGCTCAAATGAAAAAAACCCAATATCATCATCTATGCAAATAAGCAACTTCTAGTGATTAGCTCATCTCTAAACCATTAGAGATGGTCAATACCACTTATAATCAAGCCATAATACGAATTTAACATGTTTCCTCAAAAAACACATGTGGGTTCGAGTTTCATACCAATTGAGGGTTAGGGTTCTTACCAAGGCTCCTAGACTTGTAGAAAACCCCAAATTTGCAACCCCTCAAGACAACCTCAAACCTCCTTGCTTTTCTTCTTCAATTTTGGATATTTAGGGTTTGATTTATGGCTCAATGATGCCCCTAGGGGCTGCTCACGATTTTGCACCCAAATGGGTGTTTTGACCACTTTAATCTTGCCCCCAACATACCCTTTTAGTCCCTCAACTTTACCTAAAGTTACTCTTTATAAAAACTAACCAATCAAGCTAGTTTTAAATATAATTCTCTTATTAGACACACAATAATACTAAGTAGGTTATTCCCATATTCGAATAAACCCACACTCTTCTCATCTAAGTCCTGTTTCATCATTTTGCTGATTACGCTTAATGAAGAAATCAGGCGAAACGAGTTTCGGGGCGTTACAAATATCACCCGACAGGAGCAGAGCCAACAGCCAATCACAGGCCAGAGCACCCTGCTCCACGATCTCCTGCCAGTACGAGGTACAGAAAAGGACGAAAAGGACGACGTCAGGACACGTGGACCAATCAAAAGAAGACAGCGCAGAAAATGACAACGGCCACAATCGTACAAGACAGCTGCCATGCTCCTCACAGCCAATCACAGGCTACCTAAGCAGCCTATAAATACCTCCCTTCGTCACCAGAAGAAGGGATCGAAAACGAAGGAATAGAATTCATATAGAGAGCTGTGAGAGATAGATTATAGTCGAAACGCTGTAATAATCTTGTAACAGTGTCTTGTAACTTGTCCTGATAAATAAGAAGTTCGTTCCTTTACATTATTAGTTCATTATCATTGTTATATTTTGATTATTAGACTGGTGTTTCTTCATTGGCGCCATCCGTCTATTGAGTTATTAAGAACAGCAATTTAAAAACTTCTATCTCTCAACACACCAGCGATGAGTTCTTTACCAATCAACACAAACTCTCCACAAGGCCCGTCCGGCACTGGTGTTGCTCCGGCAATCACCAGCCAGCCCGACAGCCACGTGGAAGAGCAAGTTCACATCACCGACGTGGGCCACACCCCGTCCTCCGGGACAAGGCAAACCCCGTCATTCCATTTCGCAACTGATAACCTTCAGACCTCACCTGCCGCTCATACTACGCCGATGGTTAGCCCGGAGGTATGGTATGCGCAGCAGAAAGAAGCTCTGAAGCAAGCATTCATGCACAAGCTTAAAGAACAACATCTGAGAGAGGCATCCCGTGCCCTGTCCTTCAGCGAAGGAAGGCCTGTCACTATCTCAGAAGGGCCGTCCAGAGCTGCGGGACACGTTGGCGGAAGCACCCATAACACTGACCCAACATGGAGGGAAGACTCTGACGAGTCACAGAGTCGCTTTCAACGTGACACAAGCCAGTACTTGACCAACACCGTTGATCGAGCACACTTGTCGTCCGGAGAAGACGACCTAACAAAACCATATTACCCCCCCTCGTTCAGTGAAAAATCAAAGTTTACACCGCGCATCGCCCTCGCCATACTGCCCGCTGGGACAAAAATGCCAAGCACATTGGGAAAATTTGACGGCACCGGCGACCCTGACGACCACATACGAAGTTTCGAGGTCGCAGGAAAATGCGCGCGGTGGACCTTGCCAGCATGGTGTCACATGTTCGCGCAGACGCTCACGGGCGCAGCGCGGGTATGGTTCGACAGCCTACCAAACGGAAAGATTGATAATCTGAAAGAGCTGACTGATAAATTCTTGGACCACTTCAGTCAAAACAAAAGACTCGAGCGGGATTCCACTGACATTTTGCAAGTCAAAAGACGCGATAATGAGTCCATCGAGGATTACATCACCAGGTTCAACCGCGAAGCTTTACAAATTGGTCCAATCGGATTCGAGCTTATGAAAGCAGCGTTCACGCAAGGAGTCAGATGTGACTCGCTGATCCGCACGCTGGCCGGATGCACAGGCATGCCAAATACATGGGAAGAGATCATGCGCGGCGCTAAAAATTATGCGAAGACAGAAAGAGAACTATCCGTCTGGAGCAGAATTCAAGCACCACAGTACACAGACACACAAGCGCAAGCAGTGCGCAACCGAAACAACAAGCATGACAGGAGGGCGAAGGGCAATGTCTGGACGAGGCTTCAAGGAGCCGACCAGACAACCCCAAAGCGTTCTGCGTCACAAGATTACCAGCGCAACACCTCGCTTGTGCACAAGCCCAACAGAAGGAGTCACAACAACTGGACTCCCTTAACCAAAACACCGGCGCAAGTTCTAGCAACGGAAAACGTTGACTTCCCAGAACCTAAGGTCATCAAACGGCGCGAAGGGTTGGACCACAACAAGTTTTGCGCATACCATCAAGACATCGGTCATGACACCGATAAGTGTTACCAACTAAGGCAAGCCATTGAAGATGCATTAAAGTCCGGCAAGCTCGGCCACCTGCTGCAAAACGTCGAGCGCAAACAAGCGGGAGGTCCTCCGCCCAAAAAGATAAAGAATATAAGCATGATGATACACAGCAGCGGGCACCGAAGCCAGAAACGAAAAACTGAATCAACAGCAGAATGGAGGGAACAACAGGTGTGTTTCCCATAGTCAAAGGCGGCCCATCGGCCACGAAAGCAATCATTGTCACAGCCATTTTTGACCACTACAGAACCACTAGAGCATTCATGGACACGGGCAGCAATTCAGACATTATGTATGGTCAATGCTTTGACCTCCTGGACGACGAGGATAAGCAGCGTCTGCGCCCCATCAATTCGCCGATCATGGGATTCTCCAACGAGGTTGTGACGCCCCTCGGAGAAATATCCTTCCCTCTCACTCTAGGCGCACAGGGACGGTCGCGAACAGAAGAGGTCACCTTCCTCGTCATCCCATCCAAGTCTAAATATGATATCATCCTGGGCAGGGACTCCATGGCTTCCTACAACATGGTCACCTCCACCGTGCATAGCGCGATCGGTTTCCCCACTCCAAACGGGGTAGCCATTGTATGGGCCAACAGAGAGTGCGCCATGACCACGGAGCCCCACCCAACAAAAATGTTGAAGCCCTGCCCGCGCACTGAACCAGAAAAGTGGATCTTAAACCCAAAGTTCCCTGAGCAACCCATAACAATAGGGCCAGAAATCTCCGAAAATATCAGGGACCATTTGAAACAACTCCTCCGCAAAAATATCGATGTTTTCGCATGGCAACCGTCGGACATGATCGGTGTTCCGCGCGAACTCGCTCAACACAAGCTTAACACATACCGCTCTGTAGAACCCATCGCGCAGAAGCGCAGAAGTATGGGTGCTGAAAAAACTCAAGCAATGAATGAGCAAGTGGGAGAACTGTTAAAGGCAGGCATTTTGAGGGAAACACGATATCAAACCTGGGTCGCGAACCCAGTCATGGTTAAGAAAAGCAATGGCGGATGGAGGATGTGTGTAGACTACACCGACCTCAACAAAGCATGCCCGAAAGACTGTTATCCCCTACCCGAAATCGATTTGAAAATAGACTCTCTAGCCCCGTTCCGCTTCAAGTGTTTTTTGGACGCTTACAAAGGCTACCATCAAATACAGATGGCACATGAAGATGAAGACAAAACTGCTTTCCGCACAGATAAAGGAGTCTTCTGCTACACAAAGATGCCATTTGGCCTAAAAAACGCCGGAGCCACGTATCAACGACTGATGGACCGCGCTTTCGCCAAGCAGATCGGGAGAAACCTAGAAGTCTATGTTGATGACTTAGTCATCAAAAGCAAGGAAGAGGATCAGATGCTAAAAGACATTGAAGAGACCTTCAAACATTTAAAAGCGATCTGCATGAAGCTAAACCCAAGCAAGTGCGCTTTTGGGATGGAAGAAGGCAAGTTTCTGGGGGTCGTGGTCACCAAAGATGGGTTCAGACCAAACCCCGAAAAAATACAAGCCATTGCGCAAATGCCCTCCCCATCCACCCTGAAAGAGGTTCAAACGCTGAATGGACGCCTTGTAGCGATCAATCGCTTTCTGTCGCATCACGCAAGCAAATCCATTCCTTTCATCGAAACACTGAAAAGCTGTTTGAAAAAGAACCATTTTAAATGGACACCGGAAGCAGAAAAGGCTTTTCAAGAGATGAAGGAATGCTTGATGGACCTACCAACGCTCACCGCTCCACTCCCTAGGGAGCCCCTAACGATGTATCTTTGCGCCACAGAGCAGGCGGTGAGCGCAGTACTGATGGTAGACAGAAAGCTGGTCCAAACGCCTATCTACTACGTCAGCAGAGTACTGACAGATGCGGAGTCCAGATACACCATCATGGAGAAGCTAGTTCTAGCCCTCGTTCATGCATCAAGACGGCTGCGCCGTTATTTCCAAGGACATCCCATCAATGTGCTGAGCGATTACAAGCTGAACAATGTCCTATCCAAGCCAGAAGTTTCTGGGAGATTGGCAAAATGGGCAATTGAGCTGGGTGAGCACACCATCAATTACAAGACGCGCCCGGCGGTTAAAGGACAAGTACTGGCTGATTTCATAGCAGAGGTACCAAAAGAAAAAGTAGAAGAATGCAAAGCTGAACAAGAACCGCAGCCATCGAATGACGAGAAGGCCATCTGGAACCTCTACACAGATGGGGCCTCAAACGAGGATGGCGTTGGCGCGGGGATACGCTTGGTCAGTCCAGAGGGAGCGGAATTCACTTACGCAATAAGGCTCGAATTCAAAGCCACCAACAATGAGGCTGAGTATGAAGCATTCCTCGCTGGACTACGCATCGCGCACAAGCTAGGCGCCAAGCACATCTTCGCGCACGTCGATTCAATGTTGGTCGCCGGTCAGATCAGCGGGAAATATGAGGCTAAAGAACCCTCAATGATTTTATACCTTCAACGCGCCAAGGAACTCATGGCTACTTTCCCTAGCTGCACCATCGACCACATCAAACGCAGTCAGAACAAGCCGGCGGACGCTCTAAGCAAAATGGCCTCTACAACCTTCAGCCATTTAGCAAAAGAGGTCCGAATCGAAACGCTGAGCGAACCGTCTGTACCACCCAAAGAGGTCAACGTCATCCAAACGGGTGCTGACAGCTGGATGACTCCGATAACATCCTATCTGACCAACGGCGCCCTGCCAGAGCAACGCGCCGAGGCCAGAAAGATACAGCACAAAGCCCTACAATACCAAATACAAGACGGAGTGCTCTATCGGAAGTCATACCTGGGGCCATTGCTGCGGTGCGTGGATGCAGTTGATGCGGACTATTTGGTGCGAGAAATACACGAAGGGATATGTGGGATACACGCGGGGCCGCGCATGGTGGTCGCGAAGATCATGAACGCGGGATACTATTGGTCGGGCATGCACCTGGATGCCTTAAAAATTATCCGCAAATGCGACTCATGCCAGCGGCACGCCCCCAACACCCTACGTCCAAAGAATGAACTTATACCAGTAACCTCGGCATGGCCATTCCAAAAATGGGCAATTGATCTGGTGGGACCTTTCCCAATGACGACAGGCAAGAGGAAATTCCTGATAGTCGCAATCGACTATTTCACCAAATGGGTCGAAGCCAAGCCGCTGGCTGAAATCACGGCTAACCATGTGAAGAAGTTCATTTGGGAATTCATCATTTGCCGTTTCGGGCTGCCCATGTCAATTGTCACAGATAACGGGACTCAATTCGCGGATAAGGGGTTACTGAAATGGTACGCGGATTTGCACATCCAACCAACCTTCACCTCGGTCGCGCACCCACAAGGCAACGGCCAGGTTGAGCGCGCGAACCGCAGCATCGTGGAGGGCATCAAAGCCAGATTGGGAACGAAAGGTAAGGCTTGGGCAGAGGAATTACCGAGCGCTATGGGCTAATCGCACACTAACCAAAACGAGCACCGGTGAACCTCCGTTCAGCCTCACATACGGCTCTGAAGCCATGATACCCGCAGAGATTGGATGCCCATCCCCGAGAGTACTTTCCGCAACCACGACAGATAATGACCAGGAGCTGCGCACAAACCTTAACTTGGTAGAATTACGCCGAGATGAAGCAGCAATAAGAGAGGCGAATTACAAGCAGCAGCTCGAGCGCTACTACAATGCCAAAGTCAAAGCCCAAGCGTTCAAGGTCGGAGAGTTCGTCCTGAGAAACAACGAGGCCAGCGGAGCCCTCCCCAAGGGAAAGTTAACCCCAACTTGGGAAGGACCGTATCACATCCAAGAAGTCCTCGGCAAAGGGGCCTACAAGCTATCAACGTTAGAAGACAAACCGGTTCCCCGAACATGGAACGCGGCGCAATTAAGAAAGTGCTATATGTAACTGCAAAACATGATGTAACGAAGGCCGTTGCGCCACTTAAATGAAATGAAATATAGCAGTTCCCTTTATTTTACATGTGCCCACACCCCAAACTCAGAAATTGCATCGAGAAAATCTGCAATTTCCTTAAAACTGCGCGTTGCATGGTTAAGATGCAACGCGCACCCTAAACTCAGAAATTGCATCGAGAAAATCTGCAATTTCCTTAAAACTGCGCGTTGCATGGTTAAGATGCAACGCGCACCCTAAACTTAGAAATTGCATTGAGAAAATCTGCAATTTCCTTAAAACTGCGCGTTGCATGGTTAAGATGCAACGCGCACCCTAAACTCAGAAATTGCATCGAGAAAATCTGCAATTTCCTTAAAACTGCGCGTTGCATGGTTAAGATGCAACGCGCACCCTAAACTCAGAAATTGCATCGAGAAAATCTGCAATTTCCTTAAAACTGCGCGTTGCATGGTTAAGATGCAACGTGCACCCTAAACTCAGAAATTGCATCGAGAAAATCTGCAATTTCCTTAAAACTGCGCGTTGCATGGTTAAGATGCAACGCGCACCCTAAACTTAGAAATTGCATTGAGAAAATCTGTAATTTCCTTAAAACTGCGCGTTGCATGGTTAAGATGCAACGCGCACCCTAAACTCAGAAATTGCATTGAGAAAATCTGCAATTTCCTTAAAACTGCGCGTTGCATGGTTAAGATGCAACGCGCACCCTAAACTTAGAAATTGCATCGAGAAAATCTGCAATTTCCTTAAAACTGCGCGTTGCATGGTTAAGATGCAACGCGCACCCTAAACTTAGAAATTGCATCGAGAAAATCTGCAATTTCCTTAAAACTGCGCGTTGCATGGTTGAGATGCAACGCGCACCCTAATCTTAGAAATTGCATCAAGAAAATCTGCAATTTCCTTAAAACTGCGCGTTGCATGGTTAAGATGCAACGCGCCCCCTACACTTAGAAATTGAATCAATTTCTTCAAAATGGTGCGTCGCATAATTGAAACGCAACGCGCACCTTAAACCTCAGAATTGCATAGAGTACATCTGTAATTTCCTTAAAATTACTTAAAATCCTATGTCTACTGGATTCCTGCGCGGACGCTTCGATAAAAATGTGACGCGCAAAGTAACAGCTATGAAATAATAACAAGGCATATGAACATTAACACAAGGCAGGAATAAACCAAACTGCCATTGACAAAATAAATATGTTCAATAATACTTATAAACATAAAATCATTACATATTGTTTAAGCAGATCAAAAGTGGAGCTACAAACACAGCCAAGGTTAAATACAAAGACAAAATATTCAGCTTCATTTCTTGGACGAGGAAGATGTATCACTAAAATCATCATCGTCTGACCCAGACAGGCTCAACCGCTCACCACCCTCCGCCTGAATCTCAGCCGCTAAGTCACTCGCCTTCAGCTTCGCGTACTCATGACGCGTATGCACCAAGCCGGCCTTGTCAAATGATTCCTTGAGTTCAAAGCAGCTGGGACGGTCACGGTGGCTTACAACGAAGTCCACCAGCTCGTACTTCAACTCATCAAACTCCGCGGCCTTCTTAGCAAACACAGCATCCAGGTCTTGTTTATACAGGGGAAATTGGTCCAAAGGTTTCCCCTCCTGCGCATGCTGGTACCCTTCAATGAAGCCGGCCTTGCGACCCACAAGCTTCGCGGCTGCGTTCACTGCGGCCACAGCTTGACGCGTCTGCGCGCAATTTTTCACATGATGGGCGACCTGCACGATACTCAAGAAACATAGTTAGTGCAAACAAACACAAAATAGTGAGAAGACAAATGCAAAAAAAAAAAGAGGAACATACCTCGGGGACACAACATCCCAGGACCCAAGCGCGGTCCTCCTCTGCCACATCCTTCTCATTCTGGGCCTCCAACAATTGCCCCTCAAGCTCAAGCACTTTCCGGTGAAGGGACAAGTTTTCCTTGTCCAGCCCATCATGCCCTTCACGCAAGTCAGCGATCAACTGATCCTTCTCCTTGAAAAGCTCGCGGGCCTCAATCAACTTATCTTTGTGCTGCTGCACCAGCCGCCGCTGCACATCCAACTCTTTGCAAGTCTCATCCCTCTGAGCTTCAATCTCGCTGAGGCGCTTCTTGGTCGCCTCCATCTTCGCGTTATCCTTCGCGCAAGCAACCCTCCATTGCTCTTCTCTCTCAGAGATGTGCTCACGGAGTTTGTCACGCTCCTCGCGAAAGGTAACGGCGTCCCATTTAGCACGCTTGAGCTCCGCTTGCACGCGGTCACACTCCTCCGTCACACGCTGTAAATCTTGGTGAAACCTGTGACGGTCATGCGCCATGGACCCCCACTCCCGCACTATCACAGCAGAAGTGGACAACATGTTGGCCACACTTAAAATATGGTCATCCATAAGGTCCCCGCGAGGACGCGTGGCCTGGTGCTCGCGCTCACCAGGAGGGATAACATTCGCCAAGAATTGACGACATTCCTCCACACTCAAGAAACGGGCGGCCGGAGTCAACGTCCAGTTAGGCACAAAAATGCCGCTAGACGACTCCCCGCCCCCAGCTGGGCGCGCACCTGAAGAGCCGGGATTCGGCTCCGTTGTCACCCGTTTCTCGTTCTCCTCATCATCATCAATGGTCATATCAACTCCATGACCGTACCCCTCACTGATGTCTGTCGGCGACACCCTTCCCTCATCACCTTCCGGATCATTCCGCAGAGGAGTAGGGAGTCGCACAGGCGATGGCGACTGCGGTGGCGTTGGCAGGCGCGGTGGCGTCGATCCCTGCACAGGAGAAGGCTGGCGATGGGGAGATGGCGGGTCCGCCAACACAGAAGTGACCAGCACATTATCCTGCACATCAGTATGCGCAGACTCCTCAACCCGCTCTTCAGGAGACGTCGGCCTGATGGGCCCAGTGTCAAACTCCTTATTGATAGGAGCAGCAGTCACATCCTCTGGCGCAGTCGCGCCCAACAACGAAGCTATAAAAAACACAAGGTCATTAGCCAATAAAAAGGAAAGGAAGGGAGAAACAAGTAGCAAACTCACCTAACAAGTCTTCCTCCACAGACCGGACAAGCGTGTCCAGCTTCACCCTCTTCTCAACGGGCGATGTCAACTCCCCGCTGGCTCTCCTCTCCCTACTTGACCGCCTAGATCGCTTTTTATGGCGGGGCGCGTCAACGGAATGGCTCCACCCTCAGATGGCTCCGCGGTGACAGGTTTCGTCAGCATAGCGCTTTGAACGTCTTCAGTCAACCTCACCACGGACTCCCCTTGAACGAACGCATCTGAAAGTTCAACGTAGCTTCGTTCAAAAGGCTGGTAATTTTCAAAGTACCTGTTAACCACTTCGTGGTTTAAAACAAAAAAATAGTCTTCACCTCTGGTCACATTCGCCTGCGGATTGGAGACGCGACGCACAAGAGGGTCTTCATCGATAGTCTCCTCGCTGTCATCATCCGCGCGCGCAGGTGGTTGTTGCACATCTTGCCTCCCTGCAGACCACGCAATTGGCGAAAGCAAAGACGAGTCAGAAGACTCATCACTAGATATCACAAGTAAGGGTAAGCCCGTCCGCACAAACATGTTGACGGGCGAAGGGTTCTCATAAGGTGGCGAGGACTCACCGGCTTCAGTAATGAGTAGCGGCGCAGTTGTAGCCTCCTGCGATGCGCTATCCAATTTGGGACGGACAAGTGTGTCCCAAGCCTTCTCCAATATGTACAGCTCATTGTCCGCCAGCTTCTCAAAAGCGAACCCCATGTTATCCCCGCCTAACAGCATGCTGTAGAGGCATTCTACCTCTGCAAACAAGAGTTAAACAAATCAATAACGCAATACACCCCGCGCAGGTGCAAAAGAAAAAAGACGATCAACTACTAACCTTTACCATCTTCAGTCAAGTGCGGATTACGACCCTCCACCTCATACTTTATGCTCATCCCAGCCATCACAAGGCCAAGTTCAGGGATCTCGCATAAGTCAACGGGATGGCTGGTCAGGGTATTAAACCACGGCTGATCCTTATATTGAATCAACTCCGTCTTACCCAATCCCTCCGCTGGGTCTAACCTACTCATCTCAATGGGAATAACCCCCTGGTTAATCCAGAAAAATTTAGGTTTCCACTCCCGAAAACTCTTCACCCCGGCCCCAGCGCAGGCAGAAACCCCCGGGCGTGGCCTACACGAGAGCCAACTCTCCACAAAACTCAAGCTATAAAACACCAAGAACATGTCCACCAAAGGCTCAATCTTGTTGGCGCGGCAACAGAACTCGAAGAACATCAATCTAGACATCAAACCAGGGTGGATCTGGTTAATGTGCACGCCAATTGCACGAATAAAGGTACCGAGAAACTGGGTAATCGGAACCCTGAAATTGCAGTCTCGGAAGTAGCAGGCATATAACCCCACTTTCCCAACAGGGGGTTCCAGTATAGTTTTATCTGGAGCAGGAATCTCTACCCCATACGAAGACGGAAAGCCAACCCCTTTCCTAAATTTCTTGAATTCTCCTTTACTCCAAACCGCCGTCACTTCCCCAGCGTGGGGCGGTTTCTTTTTTGAACCGTCATCTCCTTTCTTTGATCCACGTTTCTTCCTGGGAATGTTAACAATGTGGTCCATGACTCAAAAACAAGAAATATTGTCAGGAAGATAACGCAGAAGTATAAATTCGCCGAGGAGAAAAGAAAAGAAGATTTGAGAGTAAGTATGGAAAAAAGTGAAAAGGTTAAGGGAGAAAGAGGGTTTAAATAGGAAGGCCACACGTGGAAGACACGTAGCCTGACGGTTTTTTCGAAATTCAAAATGCCCACCAACCAATGGAGGACACGTCGCAATGTAAAGAAGACAAAACAACCAGGGCCCACCACGTCTCTGACGTTTGTACAACCGTCAGAGACTTTTCGGCTACCAACCAGTCGCGTCACCCACGCGATCTGACAAAACTGATGTGCACATTAATTAGGGGGCGTCCACACCTACCCCACTTGCACAACACCGCGCGGAAGCTTCCCCCGCCTAATCAACGCGCAATTCTCAAAAAATACCCCACGACACAAAACTGAGTCCAGCGTCTCGCATGCTACACAAACAACACACTGGACTAGGGGGACTTGAAGAGATAGGTACCCGCACACGCGCAGGAAGGAAACCCGCGCGCACGTCAGCACAATAATATGACGTGGCGTTCTGGAAGACGGCGCACGCAACAGCAAAAAAGGACAAATATCACCCGACAGGAGCAGAGCCAACAGCCAATCACAGGCCAGAGCACCCTGCTCCACGATCTCCTGCCAGTACGAGGTACAGAAAAGGACGAAAAGGACGACGTCAGGACACGTGGACCAATCAAAAGAAGACAGCGCAGAAAATGACAACGGCCACAATCGTACAAGACAGCTGCCATGCTCCTCACAGCCAATCACAGGCTACCTAAGCAGCCTATAAATACCTCCCTTCGTCACCAGAAGAAGGGATCGAAAACGAAGGAATAGAATTCATATAGAGAGCTGTGAGAGATAGATTATAGTCGAAACGCTGTAATAATCTTGTAACAGTGTCTTGTAACTTGTCCTGATAAATAAGAAGTTCGTTCCTTTACATTATTAGTTCATTATCATTGTTATATTTTGATTATTAGACTGGTGTTTCTTCAACCTTAATCCATGTTGAACTCTTATATTAATTACGATTTCGTCACCTTCTAAATTTTAATTATTAAGTGTAATGTTCATGCCAATGACCCCAGCTTACTTGGGAGAGGTGGGAGGGTGTACTTTTTAGGGAGGTTTTCGTCCGGGAGAGGTACACGGTTTGAATCATAGGGCCTGCAAAAATACACCAATTGACGTTGAAAGGGCTTATGTCCTCAGGGACGATGTGGAAAAATGAGATTCGAAACGAGATACCAAGATGATGTCCTTAGCTTATCCAAAAATAAAAAAGTGTAATGTTCATAATCCTTCGTGTGTTTTATGGAAATCTCTTTCTTTTTTTTTCCTGTTTTTTTTTGTATCTTTAATTTTTTATCCTTCTTCCATGTGTTGTAATATATAGAGTAAAGATCAAATACATATAGTTTTTTTGTAAGAACTGTGAGAATCAAAGGGGGTAAAAAAAAATTATTTTTTTTTTAGAATTTTTTTTTCCCATATGCTTAAACATTCTTTCTAGATGAATAATACAAAAAAAAAAAATTTTTAGTGTAATTACGTCATTAAGGTAAATACATTAGTTTACACTAGAGTAATTATGTAATTACTCTACACCAATTTTTTTTTATTTTTTTTTTAGTTTTCAATACTATAATACTTGTTTAACAATATGGGAAAAAAAAATTTGAAAAAAAAAAAAAAAAAAAATACCCTCCTTTGATTCTCACAGTTCTTACCAAAAAAGCTATTTGTACCGGATCTTTACTCGTAATATATAATATGCAATTATATGTAATAATATATTATCCGATAAAGAATAGTTTATTTTAGCTAAAGCTAATCACACTAGATGCAAAAAGCATCACAAACCGTTCTAAAACCTTAAGGGTTTGTTTGTTTGGTATAGGGAAATAAAATGGGACAGGGAATAGAATAGATGAGGTAATGGAATGAATCATTATTATTCCATGCTTTGTTTGGTTGCCACGTGGGAATGAAATACTCATTACTGTGTTGTTTGGTAGACATGAGAAGGCAAAGAAATAAAATCGGTGGTGAGTGGCGGTGATGGTGGGTGGTGAGTGGCGGTGATGGTGGGTGGTGACGACAGTGATGGGTGGCAGCGGTGGTGGTGGTGGGTGGTTGACTATAGCGGAAGTGATGAGTGATGGCGACGGTGACTGGTGGCGGTGGTGGTAGTTGATTGGCGGAGGCGGTAGGTGGTCGCGGTTATGGTGATGGGTGGTTGTGGCGGTGGTAGGTGGCGACAGAGGTGGGTGGCGGTGGTGGTGGGTGGCGGCGGTAGTAATGGTTGGTGGTGATGGTGTTTTGGTTGGTTGTGGTGTTATTACTAATGAAGGGTGAGAGGGATGGAACAGGAAAAAAAAAACAATGGGTGTGAATGAAATGATTTTGAGGGAATGTAATGCATTGCGAAGTGGATGATTTCATTCTATTGACCAACTAAACACCATATTTTCATTCCATTGTAATGGCTCATTCCATACCGCCTTCCATTTCAATATACCAAACGTTAACTAAGTTGTAAACTCAAACAAAGCATTAATCACCTCAAGATACAATAAAAAGAAGAAAAAATTACAACAATGTATACACTTTTTATGGAAGAAAAAAAAAAGAAGAAAAAATTACTACATTGATTAAAACTTAAGATACGAGAAGAAAAAAAAGAATACTGTATCATTTTTGAGTAAAAGAAGTACGATATTCCTTAAAAAATAAAAATAAAAAATTGACAAGCGTGATATTCCGTGAGGAGAAAAATAAAATAGATGGTAGAGAATCTGTTTGACGAAATGATTTCAATGTATAGATTCGTTTGAAGCTTCCCGAACCCATTGGTTTTGTCGGGCATGGGAATCTCCTTTTATTTCCGATTATGCCCCCTCTCTTTGTCTTCTTCCTTCCTTTTTAGGTAAAAAAACTAGTGTGTTACCCCCACAATTTCTGCCTTTCTGGTAGGGAGGGTCGATCTATAAGGGTGTAAGGGCGCTCAATGAAGATTTTTTTTCTTTTAACTAATTTTAATTAATTCTGTATTGTCACAACACTTTACTGAAACTGTTGGATCAGTTTTTTTTTGTTTAGGTAAAAAAACTAGTGTGTTACCCCCACAATTTCTGGTAGGGAGGGCGATCTATATAAAAAATAGTAAATGGCCAAAATTGTTTTGAGGTTTTGTAAATTTTGTTAGATCAATTCAAAATTATTTTTTTTTATATTTGGATCTCTCAGGTTTACTTTTTTGTTGCTAAATTTGTCCCTAACTCTAACCCCAATTAAATATTATTGTTAATTTTTGGGTATTTTTGTCTTTTTTACTAAACTACCCTCTTGTTTCTATTTGTTAAGTTTTAATTTTTAAAACAACAATAATATTTATATAAAACACTCCACTCCTACCCTTCATTTTCTCTCTCTCCTTCTCTCAAGATCCGACATCCCACCCCTAAGACGACGACGGGTTAAATTTATACTATTTTAATAAACAATTGAACAAAACAACAATTAGGCGAAAGCTTTCATTAATACTCAAACTAAGATCATTTTTTTTTTTGTGAAATTGGGTAATTTTTTAGAAGGGTTTTGGTTTATGGTGGAATTTGAAAAGTGTTTTGAAAAATGTGGAATCCGTTGGTTTGACGAGATTTTTACCGGAGACCTGACCGGAGTAGCAGAAGACGCCGGAGAAGATGACGGAAAAGCTGGTGATGTATAAATAGAAGCATCGGTGACAAGGTTCGACATTCAGAAATCCGTTTCTATCCCAACTAGATTTAGATTTATTTATTTATCGAAAACTATAATTAAAAATATGCCTTGCACGTCTTCTTCCCCAATGGTACGCCGAAAAACGAGTAGGTTGACCGGAGAGATTCGTTTGAGTTATATGATAGGTTTTCAAACGTAAATACGGAATCAAAGTTTACTTGCAGTGTGTGGATATATAACGTGGCAGTCTTTTTGGTTTGTACTTGGTTTCCCGGAAAACGGATTGTCACCGAAATTAGTTCCGGCAAAAAAAAATCGTTGAATCATCCGGCAAAACCACCACTATCCGACGCTATAACCACCACCACCCTCGTCTCCATCAGCCTTCACGACCACCATCCCTGTCACTGCCGACCTCAACCACCACCACCCCTGCTCTTCCTCTCTTTCATGTTCCAAGTTCTCTCTCTATAGATCGGGTCCCTCTCTCTGTTTCGATTCTCTCTTTACTTCTCTCTCTCTCTACTTTTCTCTGTATTTTGTGAAGTGTGTGTGGTGTGTCTGAGAAAGAAAAGGGGTTTAAAAAGGGGCAGTAAAAAAAAGACACAAATACCCCCAAACTTAACGACATATTTAACTAGGGTTAGTGTCAGGAAGAATTTGGCTTTAAAAAGTAAACTTGAAGGACCCATATGTAAGAAAAAACTATTTTGGACTGATGTGGCAAAACTGTCCAAACCTCAGGGACGATTTTGGCCATTAACGCTAAAAAAATAAATGTTTATGTATGTATATAATGGAAAACATGAATACTCACAAATTAATACTTGATAAGCCAATGAGTCTAGTACTACATAGATGAAGACACCATCATCTTGATCAAGTTCCCTTTAAGGTATACAATTGTGATGGCTTTAAGTGTACTTGATGATGAACACGGTGGAGAGAAAGGGATACTTTTGTGGCTGGTGTTATGTTATGTTATGTTATGTTATGTTATGTTATGTTATGTTATGTTATGTTATGTTATGTTATGTTATGTTATGTTATGTTATGTTATGTTATGTTATGTTATGTTATGTTATGTTATGTTATGTTATGTTATGTTATGTTATGTTATGTTATGTTATGTTATGTTATGTTATGTTATGTTATGTTATGTTATGTTATGTTATGTTATGTTATGTTATGTTATGTTATGTTATGTTATGTTATGTTATGTTATGTTATGTTATGTTATGTTATGTTATGTTATGTTATGTTATGTTATGTTATGTTATGTTATGTTATGTTATGTTATGTTATGTTATGTTATGTTATGTTATGTTATGTTATGTTATGTTATGTTATGTTATGTTATGTTATGTTATGTTATGTTATGTTATGTTATGTTATGTTATGTTATGTTATGTTATGTTATGTTATGTTATGTTTATGTTATGTTATGTTATGTTATGTTATGTTATGTTATGTTATGTTATGTTATGTTATGTTATGTTATGTTATGTTATGTTATGTTATGTTATGTTATGTTATGTTATGTTATGTTATGTTATGTTATGTTATGTTATGTTATGTTATGTTATGTTATGTTATGTTATGTTATGTTATGTTATGTTATGTTATGTTATGTTATGTTATGTTATGTTATGTTATGTTATGTTATGTTATGTTATGTTATGTTATGTTATGTTATGTTATGTTATGTTATGTTATGTTATGTTATGTTATGTTATGTTATGTTATGTTATGTTATGTTATGTTATGTTATGTTATGTTATGTTATGTTATGTTATGTTATGTTATGTTATGTTATGTTATGTTATGTTATGTTATGTTATGTTATGTTATGTTATGTTATGTTATGTTATGTTATTATTCATTAGTCCTTGATCTCTCTAATAATCTCTTTATATAGGTGTTGTTTGTTTTTTCTGCAGGAAAAGGTCTGTAGTCTGCGGACCACATCTGCAGACATCTGCAGGAGAAGAGGTGGACCAAAGGTCTGCAGTCTGCAAGAAGAAGACTGTTTGTTTGTTAATGTCTGCAGCCTGCTGAAATAAACTGAAATTTAAATAAATTGATTTTTTTACAGCAGTCTGATGGTAGACGGTGGTGGTGGTTGTGGACGGTGGTGGTGGGTGGTAGTGGTGGTGGACCATGGTGGTGGTGGATTGTAGTGGTGGTGGACCATGGTGGTGGTGGATGGTGGAGGACCATGGTGGTGGTGGATGGTGGTGGACGGTGGTGGTGGTTTTGGACGGTGGACGGTGGTAGACCGTGGTGGTGGTGGTGGACGGTGGTAGGTGGTGGTGGACGGTGGTAGGTGGTGGTGGACTGTGGTTGGTGGTGGTGGTGGTGGTGGACCATGGTGTTGGTGGATGGTGGTGGACGGTGGTGGTGGTGGTTTTGGACGGTGGACCGTGGTGGTGGTGGACGGTGGTAGACCGTGGTGGTGGTGGACGATGGTAGGTGGTGGTGGACGGTGGTAGGTGGTGGTGGTGGACGGTGGTAGGTGGTGGTGGACGATGGTAGGTGGTTGGTGGTGGTGGTTGACGGTGGTGGTGGGTGGTAGTGGACCGTGGTGGTGGGTGATGGTGGTGGTGGACCGTGGTGGACCGTGGTGGTAGTGGAAAGTGGTAGGTGGTGGTGGACCATGGTAGGTGGTAGGTGGTGGTGTTGGACCGTGGTAGGTGGTGGTGGACGGTGGTAGGTGGTGGTGGACTGTGGTTGGTGGTGGTGGTAGACGGTGGTGGACCGTGGTGGTGGTGGTGGGTGGTGGTGGATGGTGAATGATGGTGGTGGGTGGTGGTGGTGGACCGTGGTGGTGGAAGGTGGTAGGTGGTGGTGGACGGTGGTGGTGGACCGTGGTTGGTGGTGGTGGACCGTGGTGGTGGTGGTGGTGGTGGTGGGTGAGGAGAAAAGAAGTGGAGAAGATCTTTGAAGACCTTAGAAGACTTTGTAACAAGTCTACACCAAGAAAAGGTCAGGAAGACCTTTTTGAGTGAAAGGTCTTCCAAAAAACAAACAATCTGCAGACCCCAAACGTCTGCGCGCGTCTGCGTGGTGCAGACAAAAGAGGTCATAAGTGTTTCTGAGCAAAAAACAAACAGCACCATAGACACACACACAAGGGACATCCTGTTAAGTTAGTAAGAGTGATTCTATCCATCAAGAATTACCAGTTATAAACATAAGGATATTTAAGTAATTGATCAATATTAGATAAATGATTATAATGGCCATGTATAAATATATAGAAAGAGAAAGTATTTGGTACAAAGTACCTTAACCTACAAAGTGTAAGAAGCCACCAAAAGTGGCCACGTGTAACTTGGCAGTTATAACATCTGAAGCCAATTCAAGGGTAATATAGACTTTTCCATCCCTCATTAATCACGTAATAATACATTCCCTGTTTTATCATTAAATCCGAATTCAAAATTTTTATAACTGATTTCCCAATATTCCATCATTGTGATGTTTAATTGTGTATCAGATCTAAAGAAATCATACTCTGTAAACAAAAAAACAGAGCATTCATCAAACGAAGAAGAAATCATACTATGTAAACCAAAAAAAATAGAGCATTCATCAATCGAAGAAGAAATCATACTCTGTAAACAAAAAAAAAACAACAGAGCATTCATCAAACGAAGAAGAAACCATACTCTGTAAACAAAAAAAACAGAGCATTCATCAAACGAAGAAGAAATAAAGTTCAGAGATGAACAGAGGCTGATAGATAAATGTTTTATATTGTAGATATTACTGAGTGTGTTTTATGATATCACTAAGTGCGCTTTATGTTTTATGTTTTATGTAAGTTCGTTTTATGATATCAGTGAATGCGTTTTATGTTTTATGTAAGTGTGTTTTATGATATCACTGAGTGCGTTTTATATAAGTGCGTTTTATGATATCACTAAGTGCGTTTTGTGTTTTTACATTATAAGTTAATTATCATCAACATGTAAATGCGTTTTATGATATCACTAAGTGTGTTTTATGTTTTACATTGTAAGTTAATTATCATCAACATGTAAGTGCGTTTATGATATCACAAAGTGCGTTTTATGTTTTTACATTGTAAGTTAAATATCATCAACATGTAAGTGCGTTTTATGATATTACTAAATGCGTTTTAACAACATGATCATGTGAAATCATTAAAATCAATGAAAAACTGAAAACGCGTTTATAACTTTCATCAAACGCACGGACAAGCTCATTCATTCTCTTGCTTCACCTGTTTCATACAAAGGTAATTTTAGGGTTTTCATTTTCTTCTTCGTTTTGATGAATGCTCTGTTTTTTTTTTTTTACTTTTTTTTTGGTTTACAAAGTATGATTTTTTTTTTTGAGTTTTAAATTTGTGAATTCCACGATTATAGCAATTGATAATAACTGTCCATAAATGAGATGATTTGGGCGCGATTATTAAAAAAATTCAAAATTTTATACTCGTAATTTGTCTAATTTGTCCTTCTCTTGTTAACTGAAACTAAAAACACGCAGGGTAATTAATATAGGATGATGTTTGATTAAAACCCATATCGACGGTCAGGATTGCTTCTTACACTTTGTATTTTAAGGAGCTTTTGTACAATAACCTCTCTCTATATAGAAATAAGACATATTTATTCTTACAATAAATGGTAACGTATACACATTGATAAAACAACGTTAATGATGAGAATTTGATTGGTATTGTTTTAGCTTATTACGGTATCGACACTCACTATCGTATACCAACCATATAAGAAACAAAAACTAAAGTTGTCCAAAAGGATTTGACACTGTTTTTTAAATCGATCAAAAAACCTAAAACATATATGAGTAACGGTTTTGATAGTACAAATACCAATAGTAATGTTCAATCGGAATTATGCTGGTATTGATATTGTCGAGAATTGGGATGATATTAGTTCGACTCCTCCCGATTTAGGTTCTGTACCAACAATCGCTATTGCTTACAGTACAAAAAAATACTTTAATGCGTATACAAATAATTCTTCAACAAAATTCATATGTAAATAATAATCAACACGTCGCAAAGTTATATTCAGAATTCTATAAAGCAGTACATTAAATTACTATAACAACGAAAAGAGTAAGGACACCATCTTTCTTAATTTATATATCAATTCGCAAATTTTTTTTATTAAAAACTAACGAACTAAGGAGACAAAACTTATCACACCACGTGGTGTTATTACCAAAACCTTTTTATATAGGTGAGTCTAAATGCGCATCTCTTAGTTGTTAAACATACCCCTCAGAAGAAAGAATAGTCTTACCTTTGGCTAAGGAGAGCAAGACCGGGATTCCACAGGATTTATCCTTCGCTAAACGTCTAAGGCTGGGAGATAATTGTAACCTGAAGAGAAAGTACTCAGAGTAGAGAGGTGACTGCAAATAATTTCTTTTGTTTACAGACAGAACAAAAATTTGTGTGGGCAATCTTTGCATCTTATTTTAGGGTTAGCTAAAAGTATCCTATTCAAGGAGAAGAAGATCTCCTTAAATAGGATTTACATGGGCCAGCATAACAAACCCCAAACCTGAAAAGGGCCAGGCTCAGTTAAGGGGTACCTCCTTTACCCTAGCCCAATATTAGTATAAGACGAACATGGTAACAACCAATAAGAAAAGAGAACAATATATCGCCTTAAACCTGCTTCACTTGGCATAGCGTTGTTGATGGATGCTTTGCTGCAGATAGGTGGCACTACAAGAATGGCCACACGTCCGAGACCTCTGATTGTTGAATGACGTTGACCGTTAGTGGAGGCTGCTAGTGACGTGTCTTCCTGCAATTTGATCAATTGAGCAGCGCTGGCAGTACTTGTTGTCCCCTCTGTGCCTAGCACGATCGTAGGACGTTAGCTGTCTAGCACTGGCATTCTCTGATTGGCTGAATGATATCAAGTCGTTAGACCATAAGGAGTGGTGGGCAGGGGGGGAATAGGGGGATGAAGCGTCATGTGGCACTTTTGGGTCCCACATGAGGGGGGGATTGTGGGGAGTGGAAGGGGAAGTGACACGTGGCAATTCTTTTAATTTTTTTTTTAATTTGTTCCCTCTTTCTCTATTATGTGGTTTTATTTTATAAAACTCAAGCCCCAATCAAATACCCACACGTGGCAAAAGAAAACCCCCCACGCCGGTGCCATCCCCCCTTCCCGCCCCCTCTCCACACTGGTCCGGGCCGGTGTTCCCCCTTTCCCCCCCGCCCCTTTCCCCGCCCCACTCCGTTCTGTCTTAGAATCTCCTTGCTGGAGCATTATGATTGGTTGGACGTGTGCCACATTCTTGGCACACGTCCCTTACTTCTAATTGGTTCGTACAAAATCGTCCTTTGTGTAACATTTGTCTCCTGGTTTATGCGCATATATGACAATGCGCGTCAAGCCTTAGGATCCTTGACTGGCGGTTTGAGTCGGTACATGTGCTGATATTAAAAAGGAAAAAGGGTAAGATGAAGATGGTGGTGCTGCCCCTTGGTAATCTTTATCACCTCTGCCCATTTCTTAGATGGAAATGGAGTGGTTCGTTACCGGGAGGTGTAGCCAGCAAACATTGTCAGAAAAAAAGATTTTAAGATGACCTCCTATGGTGGAGGTTTACGAGAGAGAGAAGGGTTATAGATGGTCAATTGGGGATTTTATATTATTATTATTTGATATTTCATCAGAAGTTCCTTCAGGCGGTCATTGTGGCTCAATGCAATTGCATGAATCCATTGCTGATTACCACTGGTATTCGAAGTAAACAAATTACAGCATATTATTATTATTATTTAATTATTATTACCAATTTTTATTTGTAATCTTTTAATCATTGATGGGATTTATAAATCATGTCACAAATTTAAAAATATTAAATAGATGCCATATGAGATTGATGACCTTCTGTCTATAAAACAATAGGATTTGTATTCTGTAATGTTTTTTATATATCTATTAACAATACATCAAGCCTTTATATAGGCTTACATATGACTAACTCTAGCTAAGATTATGGAGTCAATGGTTGACTAAGTATAATGTACAATGGCTAAAATCATGGAGTCAATGGTTGACTAAGAGACTTGACTTGACTTGATTTATGTTATGGAGTCAATGGTTGACTAAGAGATTTGACTTGACTTGACTTGACTTGATTTATGTTGTTAATACGCCCCCGCAAGATGGAGGATCCGTTGGAGACTCCAATCTTGGATCGAAAATATAGAAGGGTGCACGTGCAAGCGGTTTGGTGAGCACATCCGCGAGTTGATCCTTGTTGCTGACATGAAGACCTTTGAGTTGCCCGGAATTGACTTGTTCCCGCACAAAGTGATAGTCCAGAGTGATGTGTTTTTCATGCGGGAATGGTAAACAGGATTTGCACATACATAAGTAGCTCCATTGTTGTCACAGTAAAGCGATGGGGAGCTCTTAATTGGGAGCCCGAGTTCACCAAGTAAATTTTTAACCCATGAGAGTTCAGCCGCAGCATTAGCGAGTGCTTTGTAACTCAATCAGCTTCGGTAGATGATCTAGAGACAGTTTTTTGTCTAGCAGATTTCCAAGAGATGATATTGGACCCAAGATATATGAGGTAGTGGACCGTCCCACATCATTAATACCGCCCCCAGTCCGAGTCCAAAAAAGCCTGCAAGTT
>JAUTDX010007025.1:82500-98074 GCA_030844895.1 Ambrosia x helenae | reverse complement strand
CGGTTCAAAGCATAAAGTCAAGGTTATGGCTAAACACAAGTAATTTTAAAGAAAATGGGTCATTTATTATGACGTCGAATTGTTCAAACATTACACAAAGTAAATTGTTTTGAAATAAACATAGAGGTTTCTCAAATATATCCCAAATGCCTTGGGAAATAAAGGTGAAACCCCGCAAAAGCTCGGACGTCGCATTGGAGATTCTCCGACCCTGCTGCCTGATCTTTCATCTTCTAGTTACCTGAAAGATATGTTTAAAAAGTTTCGTCAATATAAATATATTGGTGAGTTCACAGGTTTTCAGTTTCTAAAACTTGAATACTTGGGAATACCATGTTATGACAATTATAGGAGTTGCAAATTCCTATAAATCTACTTGAGACTATAATCAAACCAAGACATATAATAATTGTGCCCCGCTCCAAGTCGTTACTCGGTTTCCCACGACTTAAGTTCAGAATATTTGCACCCCAGGCATAACCTAATGCACAATCGACGCTATCGATTAGGGTGTGGGCCTTGTCAGGCACCAATAGTACTATTCGAATATTCCTCCGGTTTCAATTCCTCTGAACAAATGATTATAGAGGCGAGGACTCAACCCCGAGTGGCGGTCACACCTCAAGTAATAAACCCGTCAAACACTTTCCTAACATATCTTTCCCCGGAAAACGTAAAAATAGTTTAAAATGGGGCCGTGAAACTCACCTGAAACTGCGTCTGGCTCATAAGGTGAATAGCAAAGGGTGGTCTTGCACCTACAACGTCCTAAACGTATAAGTCACTATTCTATAGTGCATGTGCCTTGGCAAGTTGTACACCCAACTCCCGACCACAAGTTGTTCCAAATCCCGTTTAATTAAGCGTGTATCCTAGGTTTTGTTGGCGTTACATTACCCTTTGTGTTACAAGTTATATATTACTCTTGTTAATATTTCCATAACTTGTATCTTATTATCATCGACTCGACTTCACTTAACATATAATTTTTCCCATTTAAATAATTATACTTAAGATCGCATCGCTCGATATAATATATATTTCAATCCTCGACCCGACTCACTTTGCCACACATTTGTTTTCCCATTTAAACAAATATGCTAAGATTTTGTCGTTCGATTGTATATTCTTAACGTCCCGATTCAACTCACCATACCGTATATTTATTTTCCCATTCAAATAAATATACTAGGATTTCGTTGGTACGCATACACATATATATATCTTTGTCTTCTCGTCGCGGCTTTCCTTCCCGCATATCTACTTTCCCATTAAGTAGATATACTAGAATTTTGCCGAGACGAGCGTACATATATATATAAATGTGTAATTTTTTCTTGTTAAGTATATACGTTTGTTTTAACGTCTTATTTCGTTTATGTCATGTGTTTCTCCCACGAATTAATTCTCCAACACTTAGGAAAGTGTTTATTTATTTTCACCCAAAGTATATATATATTTTACCTTCTTAAAATATATATTTTTCTTATCTTGCCGCAATGGCATTTTTCTCATATTTTGTCCGGTTATGGTTCGTTAACGCGTTTTAGTTCGATATCTTAACTCGATTAGTTAATTTTTCCAAGTTTTTCCCAACATGTTTTTTATAGAAATATTTTCCATATTTCTTCCTATTTTCACATGTTACTTGGATGGTTAAAATACTTATGTATTTTTAACCCAACTTGTCAACTTAACTACAAAAATGTTTCCAACACTTTTATATTCCCATTTATATAAAAGTATTCATTTTTGTATAAGTTTCCCAAGTTTGTTTAATATTTTTATAAAATCTCTATTTTATAAAAATCCTTATGTTAAAACCCTTATATTTTTATAACTTTCAAAAATACACTTTTATACAAAATACCCAAGTATTTCTACTAGTATTTACAAAAATCATCCTTAGACTTTAATACTTACATTTTTGACACCAAACTTTCCATACTTGTATTTTTGGACTAATAGTTTCTAAAATGTCCATTTTAGTCCTTAACTTTCAAAGTTACAACTTTAGTCCCTTAACTTACAAAAGTTGCATTTTTCTATTCTAACCTTCAAAGTTGGCATTTTTCACTCAAAATAGTTAACTTTGAAGATTCAACTTTTTATTGGTAAGTTATTTTTGTATCAAAACACTTATGTTAGTCTTATATTCCATATGAAAGACTAATTATGTGTGGGTTTTATGTATTTGTCCATTTTATCAAAATATCATTCATCCAAGTGAGTTAACTTTAATTTTCCATCTTTTTCATTTATGAACTTCTAACATGTTTTACCACATATTATTACTTAAATGATCATAATAAGATGAATTAAAGTTAGTTTTAACATATTCAAGTTCATTCAAAATTATTCACCAAAACATCATCCTACTTAGTCTTATATGTAAACTTCATATATTTTCAAGACTAATATATCATCATCATCAAATCCATGGTTTATTTCTATATCTTTAACCTTCCATTTTACACATGAAAACCTATTAAAGATTATGTTCAAAACCATTTTTAAACCCTTCATGTACAACTTGCTACTAGGAACACATACATGAAAAATAACAATCAAAAACAAGATTAAGAAGCTTACTACTAGCACAAGGCTAGGGAAGACAAAAACCTTGGATTTGAGAGGGGTTTAGTGTGTTCTTCCTAGTGGTTTAGCTCCAAGCTCTTGAAACACACAAAAGGGGTTTGGATGATGGATGATTTAAGTGATTTGGAGTTGTAAAAACTTGAAAGAACAATGTGTATGTGTGTGTAAACCCACGGCCTCAAGAAGGAAAAGAAGGAGAGTGTTTGCTTTGATGCTTCAAGCCTCTAACACATGTTATTATATATCCAACTCATGTAATGATGCTAGAGATTTGAGATATCTTATGGAAGATTATGAGTGTACTTGGAGATTTGTGAAATGAAGATGTGTGTGTGGATGAAGGTGGCCGTGTATATGGATATAGATATAGGGTGTTTTGCTTGTAAATCTTGATTATCTTTCTAAGGCATCATTTCACCTATATACAAGACTTCACATTCATGCATGCACACTTGTGTAATGATGTCTTGGAGTGTTGTCTTGGCCTTGGGTGGCCTTTGGCCGAAAATTGGATTAAGGGGGGACAAGGGTTGGGCTGCTTTTGTACTACATGTTTACTTACACTTTTCTTACAACTTTGTCTTATGTTGCATGCTCCATGTAGATCTTTTAGATTATTATTATTAACATAACATGGATAATAATATGGGCATTTGGCCGGCCCTTTGATGGGTATAAGTGGGGTCCACAACTTCAAATATTTACCCATTGTTTGTTATGTTTAATCCCCCGTCGTTCGGGTGTCGTTCGGGTATTTTTCGGGTTTTAATCACGCGTTATCCGGACATTAAATATACCTTTAATAACACTTAAATATAGTCTATTTTAAGCGTTGATTGATTATTTAGGCTTTTACGGTGTGAAATTACGAGTTATACGCGTATCGGGTGCGATACGCGCACTTTATTCGTTACCGGGAGATTTGTACAAGACGTTTTCATTTATGGTTTTGGAGTTCCAAAACTCATTATATCTTATGAAAATACCCTTTATTTTATATCCTGGGTGTCCGGGATCCGTTTCGTTTATTTAATTATTACCGGGTAATTGCCAACATCCGTACCGGATAGCTTATTCGCACATGATCCAATCATGCTTTACCATTAAACGTATGCATTCCTATGCACTATTTGGAAATTGCTATTCCTAAGGCCTTGATAATTAAATCACACATAATTGCATTTAATTACGTTAATCATATATTAATTAATTGTACGGAATTACCTTATTTTTGCCGGTTGTTACATTCTCCCCCCGTTAAGAGAATTCCGTCCCGGAATTCACTTCGAGTTCTCCGGTACAGGTGTCTTCTCGAATAGGGCGGGGTATTTTTGCTTCATCCGGTCCAGCCTTTCCCACGTGAACTCCGGTCCACGCTTGGCATTCCAGCGCACTTTGACCAACCTGATCTTGCTGCGCCTTAATTTTTGGACCTTCCAATCAGTTACCTCGATTGGTTCTTCCACAAAATGTAACTTGTCGTCAATCTGGATCTCGTCAGCAGGAATAATGAGAGTTTCGTCGGATAGGCACTTTTTCAAGTTCGACACATGAAACGTGTCGTGTATTCCACTAAGCTCTTGAGGCAACTCGAGCTTGTATGCCACTGTGCCTACCCTTGACAAGACTTTGAATGGTCCAATATATCGTGGATTCAGCTTCCGCGCTTCCCAAAGCGCGCGACACCTTTCCAAGGTGACACTTTCAATAGGACCCTGTCTCCAACTTGAAACTCTAAAGGTTTTCGCCTCATATCAGCATAGCTTTTCTGGCGGTCCCGGGCCGCTTTGAGGCGTTCTTTTATCAAAAAGACCTTATCCGTGGTCTCTTGAACAATTTCGGGCCCGGTGAGTTGCTTTTCCCAACTTCCGCCCAACATAATGGCGATCGGCACTTGCGTCCATATAAAGCTTCAAACGGTGCGGCTTGAATGCTCGTATGATAACTGTTGTTATAAGAAAATTCTACCAATGGCAAGTGCGTATCCCAATTACCTCCGAAATCAATCGCGCATGCCCGTAGCATATCTTCCAATGTCTGGATGGTTCGTTCACTTTGACCATCCGTTTGGGGGTGATATGCGGTGCTCATGTCGAGGCGAGTACCGAGGGCTTCGTTCAAACTTTCCCAAAACCTGGAAGTGAAACGACTATCTCGATCGGAGATGATAGATACAGGTACACCGTGTTTAGATACCACTTCCTTAATATACAAACGGGTCAGTTTCTCCAACCTGTCCGTTTCGCGAATCGGGAGGAAGTGTGCAGATTTCGTCAATCGATCTACGATTACCCAGATCATGTCATGGCCGCTTGTTGTCTTAGGTAACTTGGTAATGAAATCCATGGTGATTCGTTCCCATTTCCATTCCGGTATTTCCGGTTGCTGGAGCAAACCGGAAGGTCTCTGGTGCTCAGCCTTGACCTTTGCGCAAGTCAAACATCGCGCAACATAGGCTGCTATATCCCTTTTGAAGTTCGGCGGCCACCAATAAAGTTCCTTCAAATCGTGGAACATCTTGTCTGCACCCGGGTGAACCGAATATCTAGAACTGTGAGCTTCGGCCAATACTAGCTCACGCAATCCACCATATACTGGAACCCAAATTCTATTCATGAAATACATGTCTGGTCCGCTTTTGGTTCCAGTGAATCAACCATCTTTCGTAACCTTTCACCTTTGACATTTTCGGGTTTGAGGGCGTTAACTTGAGCTTCACGAATTCGTTCAGTCATATTCGTGTGGATAGTCAATCCCAAAGCTCGAACCCGCAATGGCTTAACCCGTTCCTTGCGACTCAAGGCGTCGGCTACGACGTTCGCCTTACCGGGATGGTACTTTATCTCACAATCGTAATCGTTTAATAATTCCACCCATCGCCGTTGTCGCATATTCAAATCCTTCTGATCAAAGATGTGCTGCAAACTTTTGTGATCAGTGAAAATCGTGCACTTGGTTCCGTACAAATAGTGCCTCCATATCTTGAGAGCGAATACCACTGCACCTAATTCCAAATCGTGTGTAGTGTAGTTCTTCTCATGGATTTTCAGTTGCCTGG
Source organism: Ambrosia x helenae (assembly GCA_030844895.1). Lineage (NCBI taxonomy): Eukaryota > Viridiplantae > Streptophyta > Magnoliopsida > Asterales > Asteraceae > Ambrosia > Ambrosia x helenae. The sequence continues at coordinate 92,418 of JAUTDX010007025.1, read as the reverse complement.
AAGCATAAGCTATTACCTTTTTCTCGCTGCATCAATACACAACCCAAACCTTGATGCGAGGCATCGCACAGTAAACCACGAAATCTTCCGTACCGTCTGGAAGTGACAGTATCGGAGCGCCACATAACTTGTCTTTCAGCAACTGGAATGCTGCCTCTTGCTTTTCCGTCCACTCAAATTTCTTGTCTTTTTGGGTTAACATGGTTAAAGCTTGCGCTATCTTTGAAAAGTTCTCGATGAACCTTCTGTAATAACCCGCGAGGCCTAGAAATTGTCGTACTTCGGTAGGAGTTCGAGGTGCTTCCCAATTTTTAATCGCCTCGATCTTGGCTGGATCAACGTGTATGCCCTTCTCGTTTACCACGTGACCTAAAAAGTGAACTTCCCGAATCCAAAAGTCACATTTCGAGAATTTAGCATAGAGCTTCTCTTTGCGTAATACTTCAAGAATTAACCGAAGGTGATTCTCGTGGTCTTCTTTCGTACGTGAATAGATCAAAATATCGTCAATGAAGACAATGACGAATTTGTCCAGGTATGGCTTACACACGCGGTTCATTAGGTCCATGAAAACCGCTGGTGCGTTGGTCAAACCGAACGGCATTACCAAAAATTCATAGTGTCCATACCGGGTTCTGAAGGCCGTTTTTGGTACATCTTCTTCTTGTATACGCAACTGGTGATAGCCTGACCTCAAATCGATCTTGGAGTAATAGCTGGAACCTTGGAGCTGATCAAATAAATCGTCGATCCTGGGGAGAGGATAGCGATTCTTGATGGTTAGCTTGTTCAGCTCTCGATAGTCGATGCACATGCGAAATGTGCCATCCTTCTTCTTCACAAACAAGACGGGAGCTCCCCAAGGTGAGAAACTCGGTCTTATAAAACCTTTGTCCAATAATTCTTGTAGCTGGCTGGACAGTTCCTGCATCTCTGATGGAGCTAGGCGGTATGGCGATCGTGCCACAGGAGCTGCTCCGGGAACGAGGTCGATGCGGAACTCGACTTGTCGAGGTGGTGGCAACCCCGGCAAATCTTCTGGAAATACATCCGGAAAATCTCTGGCGACTGGAATGTCTTCCAACTTTCGCTCGTCGGCCTTCTTGTCCACTACGTGTGCCAAGAACGCGACAAGCCCTTTTCTCAGACACTTACGAGCCTTCATGCTCGAAATAATCCTTAATGGCGTCCCGTGTCTTTCCCCTTGAATTGAGAGAGTTTCACCGCTTGCGAGGGGAACCTGAATAACTTTATCGTTGCAAACCACAATGGCACGGTGCGCGGACAACCAATCCATGCCAACAACGATGTCAAAGCTTCCCAATACGACCGGCAATAGATCAATCCCAAACTCGTGCCCACAGAGTTCTAACTCACAATCTTTAGCTACCTCTCTCGTTTCAATAGTTTTACCATTAGCCAGTTCTATAGAGTAGGGAGTATCTAGTTTGCTAGTTTTTAAACCAAGTAGTCTTTTAAACTCAATGGATACGAAGCTAAAGTCAGCACCGGTATCAAATAATACAGAGGCATAATGACCATTTAGAGGAAACGTACCAGTGACCACATTGGGGTCTTGCCGTGCGTCACCGGCTCCAATAACAAATGCCCGGCCACGGGCCTGATTGTTGACTTTGGGGCAATCTTTCTTCCAATGATCCAACGACCCACATGCAAAACAGGGTCTGGCCCCTCCGTTCTTTGGTGCTCCAGATCGGCACTCTTCAGTCTTGTGCCCGGTGCGGTGGCACTTCCCGCAAGTCAACCCATTGTTTCTCCCTTGGTTTCCCTGTTTGTTGTTGTTATTGTTACCACGTCCTGTGGCGGCATAACCCTTTCCTTTCTTGTTCGAGCTTCCCGATGCTCGATCCCTTTTCCCTTCATCTCTCTTCTTTTCCCAAACCTCTGTCCGTTACCCTGCTCATTAATTACAACTGCCGAACTTGATCCCTGTTTCTTTGCCTCAACACTACTTGCTTCAGAAATTTTCAACCCAGAAACTTGGCGGATAAGGGTACCCATGCGGATAGCATCCTCAGTCAGACTTAGTGCCAGATCAATTGCCTCGCGCATGGTCGTGGGTTTGGAAGAGGTGACCATGCTGCGAATCTGTGGTGCTAGCCCGAATAGGTATCGTTCCACTTTGTTCTTCTCTGGTGTAACACGAGGCGAGGTACCAGTCGTGCGAGATCATGAAATCTTGACGTATACCCAGTGACGTCTGCTCCTATCATGGTGAGGTTCCAGAATTCAGTTTCCAACTTCTGAACTTCACTTGCCGGGCGGTATTCGGCTGTCATCAATTCTTTCAGTGCCGCCCATGATAGAGAGTATGCAACATCGTCTCCTAAGGACTGTACTTGGCCGTTCCACCAAGTTAGGGCTTGATCTAGAAACAGATTAGTGGCGTACATGACAGACTGTCGAGGGGTACACCCGCTGATGCGGATAACTGCCTCGGTCTTTTCGAACCATTTGACCAGGCTATTGAACCCTCAGTGCCGCTGAAGTTTAGTGGCTTACAGTCCAAGAAAGCCTTGAAAGTGCAGCCGCGCTCTCCCGAGGCTGTCCCTGTAATAGTAACATAGTATGTTATTATGGGATGGGAGTTTGTGAAATATTCTCCCATTGCTTTTTCATTTATTTATAAACCTCTTACCACTGGGGGAGGTCTCACGTCGCTCACTCCCTGTCCTGTCAAGGGAGTGTTCCGAGCGTGCGGCTTCGTGTTCAGCGATGGCACGAGCTATTCGTTCAGAAATCATAGTTTCGAGCTCAGCTGGTGTTGTGGGCAGTCCGTCTGCACCACTGTTGCTTCGGGTGGCAGGTGCCATTTTCTTCAATAATAATTATCAAAGGTTAATTTGGCAAACTTTTATACAATACAAAGCATAAATAACAAACCAAAGCATGAACACAATAATCAACACCATATCATCACACAACATACCAACACATCATACATAAATATGAAAGGAATCAACACAACATCACCACACAAATATACAAACCACAACACATGGAGTAAGCAATAATAATCATAGACAACAACATATTTCACCATAATAATAAGATTTTTCATTAATTTCAATAATAGTACAATGCTTGTTCATAATACAAAATGGAGAATACATTTCTCATACAATACATTGCTTTTGAAATAATAAAACATCATATCATACGCCGTAATACCCGTACGGCTGGGCAAAATGCAGACGAGTGTCATAACCCGTGCTGTACTACCATAGTGCTGCTAGTATATACATAATCTGGTGCGTCTTCAGTGCATCCCCAATATATCCTACTGTGGCGGTGGCGGGGGGTACTGGTACTGCGGCGCGTGCGTACTGATCGTCATACTGATCTTCATGATACGCTCGTACAAGAAATGTCGATGCGCAAAGTGCGCATCCCCTGTGATACCGCACTGAGCGTCCAGGCTCAGCAACTCCTCCGCGTAATGCGCCAAAGCATCCCGCGCATCTATCATCCTCGTCCACATCAGACGTGTCTGATGCTCCACCTGTGTTACGGTGCGCTGCACCGTATCAGCGAGAGTCTGAAAATCCCGCTCTAGTGTGATGGCAGTGGACCATGCTGGTCCAGACAAGGGTGTCGTCCTGGGTGGCTGGGATGGTCCGGGTATGTCTGGGTGTGTGGATGGGAATGGCCCGAAGGGGAATGGTACTGGTATGTGGGGCAGTAAGAAACTGGGTGGTCTGATGGAAAAGTGGTGTGGCATCAGATAAGGGTCCCCTGCACCTAGAGGGTATGGTGCAGGTGTCATGCTGGGATGGTGGGGATAGGCATAGTCATGGCAATGGTGGGTGGTGGCATGGGCTCAGCTAGGGGGGCTATCAGTGGCTCAGAAACAGTGGCCCACTCTGGAGTGGACACCACTACAGGGGGTGTGGGAGGGCTCGCAGTGGCGAAGGCCTCCAAGCCTGCCCTATGTAGCTCAGAGCTACGGGCGGGACTACCCTCGTGTATAAGTGCTGGTGGTGCTGGCTCCTCCTGGGGTAGGGGCTCGGGTGCTGGTGGGGCTATGGGGTCCGCTGGGGCGTCCTCTAGCATGGGAGCCACTGGCTCCTCCTGGGCAGCCTGAATCTCGGGCACCAGCATGTGCCCTACTGATCCTACCGACTCGTCATCTGAGTCGTCGGATATCCATCCGTTCCGTCCACGGGGAATGGGTAGGAGTCTCATACCAGCAGGTACGTGAATGTGGGGTACCGGTGCCGGCTCGTGCTCGGCGTGAGCCTGGAAAGGAGACTCTGCTGCGTCTGACTGGGCAGGAACTGGTCGCGAAGGACCGGCACAGCCGTCAGGGAAGTCCCTGATGGCACGAACGGGGCGTACGGCCAGAGGTGCGGCCGGTACGATGGGCTGTGGTGCGTCGACCACGGCCGGTGTCCAGTCAGGATCCTCGCTAGGATCTGTCTCGTCTGAATCGTCGTCTGACCCTCCTGCGACGTCCATCTCTACGTCGTCTTCCTCTGCATCGAGTACAACCAACTCGACTGGCTCCGGTGGAGGTGCGGGCATAATCTGGATACTGCTGTCAACACTAGGCGCTATACTTCCCCGCGTCCGACATCCTGGCAAAAGAACCGTACATATATATATGATTTATTTAGATTAGACAGTTATGGCTTTACTCTATAGTAACCTTCCTAACTTCTAATTTTACGTTAAAGCATAACAATACTCATGGCTGGCTTGGTCGGAATCTCCTCATGCCCAATGCTTCTTGAAAATTACTTTTATTTAAAACCATGTACATTTTCTTTTGAAAACTTTATCTTTAGAACCAAATCCGGTTATAGTCTAGTTTTTTAAAGAAAATACTCTAGTTCGCTATAACCTTGGCTCTGATACCACGTTCTGTCACACCACGACAAAGGCGGAAACACGTGGCGCGACGGTTCAAAAGCATAAAGTCAAGGTTATGGCTAAACACAAGTAATTTAAAGAAAATGGGTCATTTATTATGACGTCGAATTAGTTTCAAACATTACACAAAAGATGATTGTTTTTGAAATAAACTTAGAGGTTTCTCAAATATATCCCAAATGCCTTGGGAAATAAAGGTGAAACCCCACAAAAGCTCGACGTTTGCATTGGAGATTCCCGACCCTGCCTGCTTGGTCTTTCATCTTCTAATTACCTGAAAGATATGTTTAAAAAGTTTCGTCAATATAAATATATTGGTGAGTTCACAGGTTTTCAGTTTCTAAAACTTGAATACTTGGGAATACCATGTTATGACAATATATAGGAGTTGCAAATTCCTATAAATCTACTTGAGACTATAATCAAACCAAGACATATAATAATTGTGCCCCGCTCCAAGTCGTTACTCGGTTTCCCACGACTTAAGTTCAGAATATTTGCACCCCAGGCATAACCTAATGCATAATCGACGCTATCGATTAGGGGTGGGCCTTGTCAGGCACCAATAGTACTATTCGAATATTCCTCCGGTTTCAATTCCCTGAACAAATGATTATAGAGGCGAGGACTCAACCCCGAGTGGCGGTCACACCTCAAGTAATAAATCCGTCATACACTATCCCTAACATATCTTTCCCCCGGAAAACGTAAAAATAGTTTAAAATGGGGCCGTGAAACTCACCTGATACTGCGTCTGGCTCGATAAGGTGAATAGCAAAGAGTGGTCTTGCACCTACAACGTCCTAAACGTATAAGTCACTATTCCTATAGTGCGTGTGCCTTGGCAAGTTGTACACCCAACTCCCGACCACAAGTTGTTCCAAGTCCCGTTTAATTATGCGTGTATCCTAGGTGTTGTTGGCGTTACATTACCCTTTGTGTTACAAGTTATATATTACTCTTGTTAATATTTCCATAACTTGAATCTTATTATCATCGACTCGACTTACTCACTTAACATATAATTATTTTCCCATTTAAATAATTATACTTAAGATCGCATCGCTCGATATAATATATATTTCAATCCTCGACCCGACTCACTTTGCCACACATTTGTTTTCCCATTTAAACAAATATGCTAAGATTTTGTCGTTCGATCGTATATTCTTAACGTCCGATTCAACTCACCACACCGTATATTTATTTTCCCATTTAAACAAATATACTAGGATTTCGTTGATACGACATACACATATATATATCTTTGTCTTCTCGTCGCGGCTTTCCTTCCCGCATATCTACTTTCCCATTAAGTAGATATACTAGAATTTTGCCGAGACGAGCGTACAAGTATATAAATGTGTAATTTTTCTTGTTAAGTATATACGTTTGTTTTAACGTCCTATTCGTTTACGTCAAGTGTTTCTCCCACGAATTAATTCTCCAACACTTAGGAAAGTGTTTATTTATTTTCACCCAAAGTATATATATATTTTACCTCTTAAAATATATATTTTTCTTATCTTGCCGCAATGGCATTTTTCTCATATCTTGTCCGGTTATGGTTCGTTAACGCGTTTTAGTTCGATATCTTAACTCGATTAGTTAATTTTTCCAAGTTTTTCCCCAACATGTATTTTATAGAAATATTTTCCATATTTCTTCCTATTTTCACATGTTACTTGGATGGTTAAAGTACTTATGTATTTTTAACCCAACTTGTCAACTTAACTACAAAAATGTTTCCAACACTTTTATATTCCCATTTATATAAAAGTATTCATTTTTGTATAAGTTTCCCAAGTTTGTTTAATATTTTATAAAATCTCTATTTTATAAAAATCCTTATGTTAAAACCCTTTATATTTTTATAACTTTCAAAAATACACTTTTATACAAAATGCCCAAGTATTTCTACTAGTATTTACAAAAATCATCCTTAGACTTTAATACTTACATTTTTGACACCAAACTTTCCATACTTGTATTTTTGGACTAATAGTTTCTAAAATGTTCATTTTAGTCCCTTAACTTTCAAAGTTACAACTTTAGTCCTCAACTTACAAAAGTTGCATTTTTCTATTCTAACCTTCAAAGTTGGCATTTTTCACTCAAAATAGTTAACTTTGAAGATTCAACTTTTTATAGGTAAGTTATTTTTGTATCAAAACACTTATGTTAGTCTTATATTCCATATGAAAGACTAATTATGTGTGGGTTTTATGTATTTGTCCATTTTATCAAAATTTCATTCATCCAAGTGAGTTAACTTTAATTTTCCATCTTATTCATTTATGAACTTCTAACATGTTTTTCCACATATTATTACTTAAATGATCATATTAAGATGAATTAAAGTTAGTTTTAACATATTCAAGTTCATCTCAAAATATTCACCAAAACATCATCCTACTTAGTCTTATATGTAAACTTCATATATTTTCAAGACTAATATATCATCATCATCAAATCCATGGTTTATTTCTATATCTTTAACCTTTCATTTTACACATGAAAATCTATTAAAGATTATGTTCAAAACCATTTTTAAACCCTTCATGTACAACTTGCTTCTAGGAACACATACATGAAAAATAACAATCAAAAACAAGATTAAGAAGCTTACTACTAGCACAAGGCTAGGGAAGACAAAAACCTTGGATTTGAGAGGGGTTTAGTGTGTTCTTCCTAGTGGTTTAGCTCCAAGCTCTTGAAACACACAAAAGGGGTTTGGATGATGGATGATTTTAAGTGATTTGGAGTTGTAAAAACTTGAAAGAACAATGTGTATGTATGCTTGTAAACCCACGGCTCTTTGAAGGAAAAAGAAGGAGAGTTTTGCTTTGATGCTTCAAGCCTCTAACACATGTTATTATATATCCAACTCATGTAATGATGCTAGAGATTTGAGATATCTTATGGAAGATTATGAGTGTACTTGGAGATTTTTGAAATGAAGATGTGTGTGTGTATGAATGTGGCCGTGTATATGGATATAGATATAGGTGTTTTGCTTGTAAATCTTGATTAATCTTTCTAAGGCATCATTACACCTATATACAAGACTTCACATACATGCATGCACACTTGTGTAATGATGTCTTGGAGTGTTGTCTTGGCCTTGGGTGGCCTTTGGCCGAAAATGGGTAAAGGGGGGACAAGGGTTGGGCTACTTTTGTACTACATGTTTACTTACCACTTTTCTTACAACTTTGTCTTATGTTGCATGCTCCATGTAAGATCTTTTAGCTTATTATTATTAACATAACATGGATAAAACAAGGCCATTTGGCCGGCCCTTTGATGGGTATAAGTGGGGTCCACAACTTCAATTATTTACCCATTGCTTGTTATGTTTAATCCCCCGTCGTTCGGGTGTCGTTCGGGTATTTTTCGGGTTTTAATCACGCGTTATCCGGACATTAAATATACCTTTAATAACACTTAAATATAGTCTATTTTAAGCGTTGATTGATTATTTAGGCTTTTACCGGGTGAAATTACGAGTTATACGCGTATCGGGTGCGATACGCGCACTTTATTCGTTACCGGGAGATTTGTACAAGACGTTTTCATTTATGGTTTTGGAGTTCCAAAACTCATTATATCTTATGAAAATACCCTTTATTTTTTATATCCTGGGTGTCCGGGATTCGTTTCGTTTATTTAATTATTACCGGGTAATTGCCAACATCCGTACCGGATAGCTTATTCGCACATGATCCAATCATGCTTTACCATTAAACGTATGCATTCCTATGCACTATTTGGAAATTGCTATTCCCTAAGGCCTTGATAATTAAATCACACATAATTGCATTTAATTACGTTAATCATATATTAATTAATTGTACGGAATTACCTTATTTTTGCCGGTTGTTACACCATCGTTCTAGTCGTCATGCATGGAAACAAGCACAATTCAAGGCAACATGGCTTGTCTACTAGGCAACATGCTGCACGATGTGGGGCGTCTTTGCCAAGCATCCATCAATTCACTAGCAATCGTGCTTACAACTAGGCACGATGTGGGGCATTTGCAAGGCACGAGGCTATATTTCTAGGCAACATGGCTTGGGGAGACACACCTCATGCTACAATAGACTTGAAACCTCTCATCTCGTGTGCCCTCATTCACCTCCCTTGGGCACTGGGGTTGCTCAAGCCCTAGTCTCCCCTATATATACATTCTGCACAAAAACTGAAGTGACAGGAACAGACATTAATTTTTGAGGAATCATAATTTTTGAAGGCATGCCCATCAGGAGGCCATCGTTCTAGTCGTCTCGTGCTGGGAAACAAGCACAATTCAAGGCAACGTGGCTTGTCTACTAGGCAACATGCTGCACGATGTGGGGCGTCTTTGCCAAGCAACCATCAATTCACTAGCAATCGTGCTTACAACTAGGCACGATGTGGGGCATTTGCAAGGCACGAGGCTATATTTCTAGGCAACTTGGCTTGGGAGACACACCTCGTGCTACAATAGGCTAGAAACCTCCCATCTCATGTGCCCTCACTCACCTTCGTTGGGCACTGGGGTTGCTCAAGCCCCTAGTCTCCCCTATATATACATTTTTCACAAAAAGCATTGTGACAGGAACAGACATTAAATTTTCGAGGAATCATAATTTTCCAGATTTGCTGCTCGTTGGGCCATGTACACGAGTCGCTGTGCGAGAAACCAAGTTGTTGGGTGACATTCCTAGGCAACGTGGGCGGGAGGGGCACTTGGTTCTCGGGTCCGTGGCTCACTTGGGGATGTTTAGCTCGTGTACAAGGCATGGGCAGCCTTGGTTCTTGGCCACCAAGGCCCCCTTGGGCGCTGCCAAGCCTCAACCAGGCAAGGCCTTCTCAGGACACACCCCTCCCCTATATATACATATTGCACAAAAAGCTAAGTTTCAGGAATAGACATTAATTTTTTGAGGAATCATAATTTTTTGAGACCCCATCAAAACCCCATCAAACGACGTCGGATTGGCACGAAATTTTGCATGGTGACTCGAGGCAATGTTTTAG
>JAUTDX010007024.1:10000-25000 GCA_030844895.1 Ambrosia x helenae | reverse complement strand
ATGATTGTTTTTGAAATAAACTTAGAGGTTTCTCAAATATATCCCAAATGCCTTGGGAAATAAAGGTGAAACCCCACAAAAGCTCGACGTTTGCATTGGAGATTTCCCGACCCTGCCTGCTTGGTCTTTCATCTTCTAATTACCTGAAAGATATGTTTAAAAAGTTTCGTCAATATAAATATATTGGTGAGTTCACAGGTTTTCAGTTTCTAAAACTTGAATACTTGGGAATACCATGTTATGACAATATATAGGAGTTGCAAATTCCTATAAATCTACTTGAGACTATAATCAAACCAAGACATATAATAATTGTGCCCCGCTCCAAGTCGTTACTCGGTTTCCCACGACTTAAGTTCAGAATATTTGCACCCCAGGCATAACCTAATGCATAATCGACGCTATCGATTAGGGGTGGGCCTTGTCAGGCACCAATAGTACTATTCGAATATTCCTCCGGTTTCAATTCCCTGAACAAATGATTATAGAGGCGAGGACTCAACCCCGAGTGGCGGTCACACCTCAAGTAATAAATCCGTCATACACTATCCCTAACATATCTTTCCCCCGGAAAACGTAAAAATAGTTTAAAATGGGGCCGTGAAACTCACCTGATACTGCGTCTGGCTCGATAAGGTGAATAGCAAAGAGTGGTCTTGCACCTACAACGTCCTAAACGTATAAGTCACTATTCCTATAGTGCGTGTGCCTTGGCAAGTTGTACACCCAACTCCCGACCACAAGTTGTTCCAAGTCCCGTTTAATTATGCGTGTATCCTAGGTGTTGTTGGCGTTACATTACCCTTTGTGTTACAAGTTATATATTACTCTTGTTAATATTTCCATAACTTGAATCTTATTATCATCGACTCGACTTCACTTAACATATAATTATTTTCCCATTTAAATAATTATACTTAAGATCGCATCGCTCGATATAATATATATTTCAATCCTCGACCCGACTCACTTTGCCACACATTTGTTTTCCCATTTAAACAAATATGCTAAGATTTTGTCGTTCGATCGTATATTCTTAACGTCCGATTCAACTCACCACACCGTATATTTATTTTCCCATTTAAACAAATATACTAGGATTTCGTTGATACGACATACACATATATATATCTTTGTCTTCTCGTCGCGGCTTTCCTTCCCGCATATCTACTTTCCCATTAAGTAGATATACTAGAATTTTGCCGAGACGAGCGTACAAGTATATAAATGTGTAATTTTTCTTGTTAAGTATATACGTTTGTTTTAACGTCCTATTCGTTTACGTCAAGTGTTTCTCCCACGAATTAATTCTCCAACACTTAGGAAAGTGTTTATTTATTTTCACCCAAAGTATATATATATTTTACCTCTTAAAATATATATTTTTCTTATCTTGCCGCAATGGCATTTTTCTCATATCTTGTCCGGTTATGGTTCGTTAACGCGTTTTAGTTCGATATCTTAACTCGATTAGTTAATTTTTCCAAGTTTTTCCCCAACATGTATTTTATAGAAATATTTTCCATATTTCTTCCTATTTTCACATGTTACTTGGATGGTTAAAGTACTTATGTATTTTTAACCCAACTTGTCAACTTAACTACAAAAATGTTTCCAACACTTTTATATTCCCATTTATATAAAAGTATTCATTTTTGTATAAGTTTCCCAAGTTTGTTTAATATTTTTATAAAATCTCTATTTTATAAAAATCCTTATGTTAAAACCCTTTATATTTTTATAACTTTCAAAAATACACTTTTATACAAAATGCCCAAGTATTTCTACTAGTATTTACAAAAATCATCCTTAGACTTTAATACTTACATTTTTGACACCAAACTTTCCATACTTGTATTTTTGGACTAATAGTTTCTAAAATGTTCATTTTAGTCCCTTAACTTTCAAAGTTACAACTTTAGTCCCTCAACTTACAAAAGTTGCATTTTTCTATTCTAACCTTCAAAGTTGGCATTTTTCACTCAAAATAGTTAACTTTGAAGATTCAACTTTTTATAGGTAAGTTATTTTTGTATCAAAACACTTATGTTAGTCTTATATTCCATATGAAAGACTAATTATGTGTGGGTTTTATGTATTTGTCCATTTTATCAAAATTTCATTCATCCAAGTGAGTTAACTTTAATTTTCCATCTTATTCATTTATGAACTTCTAACATGTTTTTCCACATATTATTACTTAAATGATCATATTAAGATGAATTAAAGTTAGTTTTAACATATTCAAGTTCATCTCAAAATATTCACCAAAACATCATCCTACTTAGTCTTATATGTAAACTTCATATATTTTCAAGACTAATATATCATCATCATCAAATCCATGGTTTATTTCTATATCTTTAACCTTTCATTTTACACATGAAAATCTATTAAAGATTATGTTCAAAACCATTTTTAAACCCTTCATGTACAACTTGCTACTAGGAACACATACATGAAAAATAACAATCAAAAACAAGATTAAGAAGCTTACTACTAGCACAAGGCTAGGGAAGACAAAAACCTTGGATTTGAGAGGGGTTTAGTGTGTTCTTCCTAGTGGTTTAGCTCCAAGCTCTTGAAACACACAAAAGGGGTTTGGATGATGGATGATTTTAAGTGATTTGGAGTTGTAAAAACTTGAAAGAACAATGTGTATGTATGCTTGTAAACCCACGGCTCTTTGAAGGAAAAAGAAGGAGAGTTTTGCTTTGATGCTTCAAGCCTCTAACACATGTTATTATATATCCAACTCATGTAATGATGCTAGAGATTTGAGATATCTTATGGAAGATTATGAGTGTACTTGGAGATTTTTGAAATGAAGATGTGTGTGTGTATGAATGTGGCCGTGTATATGGATATAGATATAGGTGTTTTGCTTGTAAATCTTGATTAATCTTTCTAAGGCATCATTACACCTATATACAAGACTTCACATACATGCATGCACACTTGTGTAATGATGTCTTGGAGTGTTGTCTTGGCCTTGGGTGGCCTTTGGCCGAAAATGGGTAAAGGGGGGACAAGGGTTGGGCTACTTTTGTACTACATGTTTACTTACCACTTTTCTTACAACTTTGTCTTATGTTGCATGCTCCATGTAAGATCTTTTAGCTTATTATTATTAACATAACATGGATAAAACAAGGCCATTTGGCCGGCCCTTTGATGGGTATAAGTGGGGTCCACAACTTCAATTATTTACCCATTGCTTGTTATGTTTAATCCCCCGTCGTTCGGGTGTCGTTCGGGTATTTTTCGGGTTTTAATCACGCGTTATCCGGACATTAAATATACCTTTAATAACACTTAAATATAGTCTATTTTAAGCGTTGATTGATTATTTAGGCTTTTACCGGGTGAAATTACGAGTTATACGCGTATCGGGTGCGATACGCGCACTTTATTCGTTACCGGGAGATTTGTACAAGACGTTTTCATTTATGGTTTTGGAGTTCCAAAACTCATTATATCTTATGAAAATACCCTTTATTTTTTATATCCTGGGTGTCCGGGATTCGTTTCGTTTATTTAATTATTACCGGGTAATTGCCAACATCCGTACCGGATAGCTTATTCGCACATGATCCAATCATGCTTTACCATTAAACGTATGCATTCCTATGCACTATTTGGAAATTGCTATTCCCTAAGGCCTTGATAATTAAATCACACATAATTGCATTTAATTACGTTAATCATATATTAATTAATTGTACGGAATTACCTTATTTTTGCCGGTTGTTACATTCTCCCCCGTTAAGAGAATTCCGTCCCGGAATTCACTTCGAGTTCTCCGGTACAGGTGTCTTCTCGAATAGGGCGGGGTATTTTTGCTTCATCCGGTCCAGCCTTTCCCACGTGAACTCCGGTCCACGCTTGGCATTCCAGCGCACTTTGACCAACCTGATCTTGCTGCGCCTTAATTTTTGGACCTTCCAATCAGTTACCTCGATTGGTTCTTCCACAAAATGTAACTTGTCGTCAATCTGGATCTCGTCAGCAGGAATAATGAGAGTTTCGTCGGATAGGCACTTTTTCAAGTTCGACACATGAAACGTGTCGTGTATTCCACTAAGCTCTTGAGGCAACTCGAGCTTGTATGCCACTGTGCCTACCCTTGACAAGACTTTGAATGGTCCAATATATCGTGGATTCAGCTTTCCGCGCTTCCCAAAGCGCGCGACACCTTTCCAAGGCGACACTTTCAATAGGACCCTGTCTCCAACTTGAAACTCTAAAGGTTTTCGCCTCATATCAGCATAGCTTTTCTGGCGGTCCCGGGCCGCTTTGAGACGTTCTTTTATCAAAAAGACCTTATCCGTGGTCTCTTGAACAATTTCGGGCCCGGTGAGTTGCTTTTCCCCAACTTCCGCCCAACATAATGGCGATCGGCACTTGCGTCCATATAAAGCTTCAAACGGTGCGGCTTGAATGCTCGTATGATAACTGTTGTTATAAGAAAATTCTACCAATGGCAAGTGCGTATCCCAATTACCTCCGAAATCAATCGCGCATGCCCGTAGCATATCTTCCAATGTCTGGATGGTTCGTTCACTTTGACCATCCGTTTGGGGATGATATGCGGTGCTCATGTCGAGGCGAGTACCGAGGGCTTCGTTCAAACTTTCCCAAAACCTGGAAGTGAAACGACTATCTCGATCGGAGATGATAGATACAGGTACACCGTGTTTAGATACCACTTCCTTAATATACAAACGGGTCAGTTTCTCCAACCTGTCCGTTTCGCGAATCGGGAGGAAGTGTGCAGATTTCGTCAATCGATCTACGATTACCCAGATCATGTCATGGCCGCTTGTTGTCTTAGGTAACTTGGTAATGAAATCCATGGTGATTCGTTCCCATTTCCATTCCGGTATTTCCGGTTGCTGGAGCAAGCCGGAAGGTCTCTGGTGCTCAGCCTTGACCTTTGCGCAAGTCAAACATCGCGCAACATAGGCTGCTATATCCCTTTTGAAGTTCGGCCACCAATAAAGTTCCTTCAAATCGTGGAACATCTTGTCTGCACCCGGGTGAACCGAATATCTAGAACTGTGAGCTTCGGCCAATACTAGCTCACGCAATCCACCATATACTGGAACCCAAATTCTATTCATGAAATACAATGTCTGGTCCGCTTTTGGCTCCAGTGAATCAACCATCTTTCGTAACCTTTCACCTTTGACATTTTCGGGTTTGAGGGCGTTAACTTGAGCTTCACGAATTCGTTCAGTCATATTCGTGTGGATAGTCAATCCCAAAGCTCGAACCCGCAATGGCTTAACCCGTTCCTTGCGACTCAAGGCGTCGGCTACGACGTTCGCCTTACCGGGATGGTACTTTATCTCACAATCGTAATCGTTTAATAATTCCACCCATCGCCGTTGTCGCATATTCAAATCCTTCTGATCAAAGATGTGCTGCAAACTTTTGTGATCAGTGAAAATCGTGCACTTGGTTCCGTACAAATAGTGCCTCCATATCTTGAGAGCGAATACCACTGCACCTAATTCCAAATCGTGTGTAGTGTAGTTCTTCTCATGGATTTTCAGTTGCCTGGAAGCATAAGCTATTACCTTTTCTCGCTGCATCAATACACAACCCAAACCTTGATGCGAGGCATCGCAGTAAACCACGAAATCTTCCGTACCGTCTGGAAGTGACAGTATCGGAGCGCCACATAACTTGTCTTTCAGCAACTGGAATGCTGCCTCTTGCTTTTCCGTCCACTCAAATTTCTTGTCTTTTTGGGTTAACATGGTTAAAGCTTGCGCTATCTTTGAAAAGTTCTCGATGAACCTTCTGTAATAACCCGCGAGGCCTAGAAATTGTCGTACTTCGGTAGGAGTTCGAGGTGCTTCCCAATTTTTAATCGCCTCGATCTTGGCTGGATCAACGTGTATGCCCTTCTCGTTTACCACGTGACCTAAAAAGTGAACTTCCCGAATCCAAAAGTCACATTTCGAGAATTTAGCATAGAGCTTCTCTTTGCGTAATACTTCAAGAATTAACCGAAGGTGATTCTCGTGGTCTTCTTTCGTACGTGAATAGATCAAAATATCGTCAATGAAGACAATGACGAATTTGTCCAGGTATGGCTTACACACGCGGTTCATTAGGTCCATGAAAACCGCTGGTGCGTTGGTCAAACCGAACGGCATTACCAAAAATTCATAGTGTCCATACCGGGTTCTGAAGGCCGTTTTTGGTACATCTTCTTCTTGTATACGCAACTGGTGATAGCCTGACCTCAAATCGATCTTGGAGTAATAGCTGGAACCTTGGAGCTGATCAAATAAATCGTCGATCCTGGGGAGAGGATAGCGATTCTTGATGGTTAGCTTGTTCAGCTCTCGATAGTCGATGCACATGCGAAATGTGCCATCCTTCTTCTTCACAAACAAGACGGGAGCTCCCCAAGGTGAGAAACTCGGTCTTATAAAACCTTTGTCCAATAATTCTTGTAGCTGGCTGGACAGTTCCTGCATCTCTGATGGAGCTAGGCGGTATGGCGATCGTGCCACAGGAGCTGCTCCGGGAACGAGGTCGATGCGGAACTCGACTTGTCGAGGTGGTGGCAACCCCGGCAAATCTTCTGGAAATACATCCGGAAAATCTCTGGCGACTGGAATGTCTTCCAACTTTCGCTCGTCGGCCTTCTTGTCCACTACGTGTGCCAAGAACGCGACAAGCCCTTTTCTCAGACACTTACGAGCCTTCATGCTCGAAATAATCCTTAATGGCGTCCCGTGTCTTTCCCCTTGAATTGAGAGAGTTTCACCGCTTGCGAGGGGAACCTGAATAACTTTATCGTTGCAAACCACAATGGCACGGTGCGCGGACAACCAATCCATGCCAACAACGATGTCAAAGCTTCCCAATACGACCGGCAATAGATCAATCCCAAACTCGTGCCCACAGAGTTCTAACTCACAATCTTTAGCTACCTCTCTCGTTTCAATAGTTTTACCATTAGCCAGTTCTATAGAGTAGGGAGTATCTAGTTTGCTAGTTTTTAAACCAAGTAGTCTTTTAAACTCAATGGATACGAAGCTAAAGTCAGCACCGGTATCAAATAATACAGAGGCATAATGACCATTTAGAGGAAACGTACCAGTGACCACATTGGGGTCTTGCCGTGCGTCACCGGCTCCAATAACAAATGCCCGGCCACGGGCCTGATTGTTGACTTTGGGGCAATCTTTCTTCCAATGATCCAACGACCCACATGCAAAACAGGGTCTGGCCCCTCCGTTCTTTGGTGCTCCAGATCGGCACTCTTCAGTCTTGTGCCCGGTGCGGTGGCACTTCCCGCAAGTCAACCCATTGTTTCTCCCTTGGTTTCCCTGTTTGTTGTTGTTATTGTTACCACGTCCTGTGGCGGCATAACCCTTTCCTTTCTTGTTCGAGCTTCCCGATGCTCGATCCCTTTTCCCTTCATCTCTCTTCCTTTTCCCAAACCTCTGTCCGTTACCCTGCTCATTAATTACAACTGCCGAACTTGATCCCTGTTTCTTTGCCTCAACACTACTTGCTTCAGAAATTTTCAACCCAGAAACTTGGCGGATAAGGGTACCCATGCGGATAGCATCCTCAGTCAGACTTAGTGCCAGATCAATTGCCTCGCGCATGGTCGTGGGTTTGGAAGAGGTGACCATGCTGCGAATCTGTGGTGCTAGCCCGAATAGGTATCGTTCCACTTTGTTCTTCTCTGGTGTAACCAGGCGAGGTACCAGTCGTGCGAGATCATGAAATCTTGACGTATACCCAGTGACGTCTGCTCCTATCATGGTGAGGTTCCAGAATTCAGTTTCCAACTTCTGAACTTCACTTGCCGGGCGGTATTCGGCTGTCATCAATTCTTTCAGTGCCGCCCATGATAGAGAGTATGCAACATCGTCTCCTAAGGACTGTACTTGGCCGTTCCACCAAGTTAGGGCTTGATCTAGAAACAGATTAGTGGCGTACATGACAGACTGTCGAGGGGTACACCCGCTGATGCGGATAACTGCCTCGGTCTTTTCGAACCATTTGACCAGGCCTATTGAACCCTCAGTGCCGCTGAAGTTTAGTGGCTTACAGTCCAAGAAAGCCTTGAAAGTGCAGCCGCGCTCTCCCGAGGCTGTCCCTGTAATAGTAACATAGTATGTTATTATGGGATGGGAGTTTGTGAAATATTCTCCCATTGCTTTTTCATTTATTTATAAACCTCTTACCACTGGGGGAGGTCTCACGTCGCTCACTCCCTGTCCTGTCAAGGGAGTGTTCCGAGCGTGCGGCTTCGTGTTCAGCGATGGCACGAGCTATTCGTTCAGAAATCATAGTTTCGAGCTCAGCTGGTGTTGTGGGCAGTCCGTCTGCACCACTGTTGCTTCGGGTGGCAGGTGCCATTTTCTTCAATAATAATTATCAAAGGTTAATTTGGCAAACTTTTATACAATACAAAGCATAAATAACAAACCAAAGCATGAACACAATAATCAACACCATATCATCACACAACATACCAACACATCATACATAAATATGAATAGGAATCAACACAACATCACCACACAAATATACAAACCACAACACATGGAGTAAGCAATAATAATCATAGACAACAACATATTTCACCATAATAATAAGATTTTTCATTAATTTCAATAATAGTACAATGCTTGTTCATAATACAAAATGGAGAATACATTTCTCATACAATACATTGCTTTTGAAATAATAAAACATCATATCATACGCCGTAATACCCGTACGGCTGGGCAAAATGCAGACGAGTGTCATAACCCGTGCTGTACTACCATAGTGCTGCTAGTATATACATAATCTGGTGCGTCTTCAGTGCATCCCCAATATATCCTACTGTGGCGGTGGCGGGGGGTACTGGTACTGCGGCGCGTGCGTACTGATCGTCATACTGATCTTCATGATACGCTCGTACAAGAAATGTCGATGCGCAAAGTGCGCATCCCCTGTGATACCGCACTGAGCGTCCAGGCTCAGCAACTCCTCCGCGTAATGCGCCAAAGCATCCCGCGCATCTATCATCCTCGTCCACATCAGACGTGTCTGATGCTCCACCTGTGTTACGGTGCGCTGCACCGTATCAGCGAGAGTCTGAAAATCCCGCTCTAGTGTGATGGCAGTGGACCATGCTGGTCCAGACAAGGGTGTCGTCCTGGGTGGCTGGGATGGTCCGGGTATGTCTGGGTGTGTGGATGGGAATGGCCCGAAGGGGAATGGTACTGGTATGTGGGGCAGTAAGAAACTGGGTGGTCTGATGGAAAAGTGGTGTGGCATCAGATAAGGGTCCCCTGCACCTAGAGGGTATGGTGCAGGTGTCATGCTGGGGATGGTGGGGATAGGCATAGTCATGGCAATGGTGGGTGGTGGCATGGGCTCAGCTAGGGGGGCTATCAGTGGCTCAGAAACAGTGGCCCACTCTGGAGTGGACACCACTACAGGGGGTGTGGGAGGGCTCGCAGTGGCGAAGGCCTCCAAGCCTGCCCTATGTAGCTCAGAGCTACGGGCGGGACTACCCTCGTGTATAAGTGCTGGTGGTGCTGGCTCCTCCTGGGGTAGGGGCTCGGGTGCTGGTGGGGCTATGGGGTCCGCTGGGGCGTCCTCTAGCATGGGAGCCACTGGCTCCTCCTGGGCAGCCTGAATCTCGGGCACCAGCATGTGCCCTACTGATCCTACCGACTCGTCATCTGAGTCGTCGGATATCCATCCGTTCCGTCCACGGGGAATGGGTAGGAGTCTCATACCAGCAGGTACGTGAATGTGGGGTACCGGTGCCGGCTCGTGCTCGGCGTGAGCCTGGAAAGGAGACTCTGCTGCGTCTGACTGGGCAGGAACTGGTCGCGAAGGACCGGCACAGCCGTCAGGGAAGTCCCTGATGGCACGAACGGGGCGTACGGCCAGAGGTGCGGCCGGTACGATGGGCTGTGGTGCGTCGACCACGGCCGGTGTCCAGTCAGGATCCTCGCTAGGATCTGTCTCGTCTGAATCGTCGTCTGACCCTCCTGCGACGTCCATCTCTACGTCGTCTTCCTCTGCATCGAGTACAACCAACTCGACTGGCTCCGGTGGAGGTGCGGGCATAATCTGGATACTGCTGTCAACACTAGGCGCTATACTTCCCGCGTCCGACATCCTGGCAAAAGAACCGTACATATATATATGATTTATTTAGATTAGACAGTTATGGCTTTACTCTATAGTAACCTTCCTAACTTCTAATTTTACGTTAAAGCATAACAATACTCATGGCTGGCTTGGTCGGAATCTCCTCATGCCCAATGCTTCTTGAAAATTACTTTTATTTAAAACCATGTACATTTTCTTTTGAAAACTTTATCTTTAGAACCAAATCCGGTTATAGTCTAGTTTTTAAAGAAAATACTCTAGTTCGCTATAACCTTGGCTCTGATACCACGTTCTGTCACACCACGACAAAGGCGGAAACACGTGGCGCGACGGTTCAAAAGCATAAAGTCAAGGTTATGGCTAAACACAAGTAATTTAAAGAAAATGGGTCATTTATTATGACGTCGAATTAGTTTCAAACATTACACAAAAGATGATTGTTTTTGAAATAAACTTAGAGGTTTCTCAAATATATCCCAAATGCCTTGGGAAATAAAGGTGAAACCCCACAAAAGCTCGACGTTTGCATTGGAGATTTCCCGACCCTGCCTGCTTGGTCTTTCATCTTCTAATTACCTGAAAGATATGTTTAAAAAGTTTCGTCAATATAAATATATTGGTGAGTTCACAGGTTTTCAGTTTCTAAAACTTGAATACTTGGGAATACCATGTTATGACAATATATAGGAGTTGCAAATTCCTATAAATCTACTTGAGACTATAATCAAACCAAGACATATAATAATTGTGCCCCGCTCCAAGTCGTTACTCGGTTTCCCACGACTTAAGTTCAGAATATTTGCACCCCAGGCATAACCTAATGCATAATCGACGCTATCGATTAGGGGTGGGCCTTGTCAGGCACCAATAGTACTATTCGAATATTCCTCCGGTTTCAATTCCCTGAACAAATGATTATAGAGGCGAGGACTCAACCCCGAGTGGCGGTCACACCTCAAGTAATAAATCCGTCATACACTATCCCTAACATATCTTTCCCCCGGAAAACGTAAAAATAGTTTAAAATGGGGCCGTGAAACTCACCTGATACTGCGTCTGGCTCGATAAGGTGAATAGCAAAGAGTGGTCTTGCACCTACAACGTCCTAAACGTATAAGTCACTATTCCTATAGTGCGTGTGCCTTGGCAAGTTGTACACCCAACTCCCGACCACAAGTTGTTCCAAGTCCCGTTTAATTATGCGTGTATCCTAGGTGTTGTTGGCGTTACATTACCCTTTGTGTTACAAGTTATATATTACTCTTGTTAATATTTCCATAACTTGAATCTTATTATCATCGACTCGACTTCACTTAACATATAATTATTTTCCCATTTAAATAATTATACTTAAGATCGCATCGCTCGATATAATATATATTTCAATCCTCGACCCGACTCACTTTGCCACACATTTGTTTTCCCATTTAAACAAATATGCTAAGATTTTGTCGTTCGATCGTATATTCTTAACGTCCGATTCAACTCACCACACCGTATATTTATTTTCCCATTTAAACAAATATACTAGGATTTCGTTGATACGACATACACATATATATATCTTTGTCTTCTCGTCGCGGCTTTCCTTCCCGCATATCTACTTTCCCATTAAGTAGATATACTAGAATTTTGCCGAGACGAGCGTACAAGTATATAAATGTGTAATTTTTCTTGTTAAGTATATACGTTTGTTTTAACGTCCTATTCGTTTACGTCAAGTGTTTCTCCCACGAATTAATTCTCCAACACTTAGGAAAGTGTTTATTTATTTTCACCCAAAGTATATATATATTTTACCTCTTAAAATATATATTTTTCTTATCTTGCCGCAATGGCATTTTTCTCATATCTTGTCCGGTTATGGTTCGTTAACGCGTTTTAGTTCGATATCTTAACTCGATTAGTTAATTTTTCCAAGTTTTTCCCCAACATGTATTTTATAGAAATATTTTCCATATTTCTTCCTATTTTCACATGTTACTTGGATGGTTAAAGTACTTATGTATTTTTAACCCAACTTGTCAACTTAACTACAAAAATGTTTCCAACACTTTTATATTCCCATTTATATAAAAGTATTCATTTTTGTATAAGTTTCCCAAGTTTGTTTAATATTTTTATAAAATCTCTATTTTATAAAAATCCTTATGTTAAAACCCTTTATATTTTTATAACTTTCAAAAATACACTTTTATACAAAATGCCCAAGTATTTCTACTAGTATTTACAAAAATCATCCTTAGACTTTAATACTTACATTTTTGACACCAAACTTTCCATACTTGTATTTTTGGACTAATAGTTTCTAAAATGTTCATTTTAGTCCCTTAACTTTCAAAGTTACAACTTTAGTCCCTTAACTTACAAAAGTTGCATTTTTCTATTCTAACCTTCAAAGTTGGCATTTTTCACTCAAAATAGTTAACTTTGAAGATTCAACTTTTTATGGTAAGTTATTTTTGTATCAAAACACTTATGTTAGTCTTATATTCCATATGAAAGACTAATTATGTGTGGGTTTTATGTATTTGTCCATTTTATCAAAATTTCATTCATCCAAGTGAGTTAACTTTAATTTTCCATCTTATTCATTTATGAACTTCTAACATGTTTTTCCACATATTATTACTTAAATGATCATATTAAGATGAATTAAAGTTAGTTTTAACATATTCAAGTTCATCTCAAAATATTCACCAAAACATCATCCTACTTAGTCTTATATGTAAACTTCATATATTTTCAAGACTAATATATCATCATCATCAAATCCATGGTTTATTTCTATATCTTTAACCTTTCATTTTACACATGAAAATCTATTAAAGATTATGTTCAAAACCATTTTTAAACCCTTCATGTACAACTTGCTTCTAGGAACACATACATGAAAAATAACAATCAAAAACAAGATTAAGAAGCTTACTACTAGCACAAGGCTAGGGAAGACAAAAACCTTGGATTTGAGAGGGGTTTAGTGTGTTCTTCCTAGTGGTTTAGCTCCAAGCTCTTGAAACACACAAAAGGGGTTTGGATGATGGATGATTTTAAGTGATTTGGAGTTGTAAAAACTTGAAAGAACAATGTGTATGTATGCTTGTAAACCCACGGCTCTTTGAAGGAAAAAGAAGGAGAGTTTTGCTTTGATGCTTCAAGCCTCTAACACATGTTATTATATATCCAACTCATGTAATGATGCTAGAGATTTGAGATATCTTATGGAAGATTATGAGTGTACTTGGAGATTTTTGAAATGAAGATGTGTGTGTGTATGAATGTGGCCGTGTATATGGATATAGATATAGGTGTTTTGCTTGTAAATCTTGATTAATCTTTCTAAGGCATCATTACACCTATATACAAGACTTCACATACATGCATGCACACTTGTGTAATGATGTCTTGGAGTGTTGTCTTGGCCTTGGGTGGCCTTTGGCCGAAAATGGGTAAAGGGGGGACAAGGGTTGGGCTACTTTTGTACTACATGTTTACTTACCACTTTTCTTACAACTTTGTCTTATGTTGCATGCTCCATGTAAGATCTTTTAGCTTATTATTATTAACATAACATGGATAAAACAAGGCCATTTGGCCGGCCCTTTGATGGGTATAAGTGGGGTCCACAACTTCAATTATTTACCCATTGCTTGTTATGTTTAATCCCCCGTCGTTCGGGTGTCGTTCGGGTATTTTTCGGGTTTTAATCACGCGTTATCCGGACATTAAATATACCTTTAATAACACTTAAATATAGTCTATTTTAAGCGTTGATTGATTATTTAGGCTTTTACCGGGTGAAATTACGAGTTATACGCGTATCGGGTGCGATACGCGCACTTTATTCGTTACCGGGAGATTTGTACAAGACGTTTTCATTTATGGTTTTGGAGTTCCAAAACTCATTATATCTTATGAAAATACCCTTTATTTTTTATATCCTGGGTGTCCGGGATTCGTTTCGTTTATTTAATTATTACCGGGTAATTGCCAACATCCGTACCGGATAGCTTATTCGCACATGATCCAATCATGCTTTACCATTAAACGTATGCATTCCTATGCACTATTTGGAAATTGCTATTCCCTAAGGCCTTGATAATTAAATCACACATAATTGCATTTAATTACGTTAATCATATATTAATTAATTGTACGGAATTACCTTATTTTTGCCGGTTGTTACACCATCGTTCTAGTCGTCATGCATGGAAACAAGCACAATTCAAGGCAACATGGCTTGTCTACTAGGCAACATGCTGCACGATGTGGGGCGTCTTTGCCAAGCATCCATCAATTCACTAGCAATCGTGCTTACAACTAGGCACGATGTGGGGCATTTGCAAGGCACGAGGCTATATTTCTAGGCAACATGGCTTGGGGAGACACACCTCATGCTACAATAGACTTGAAACCTCTCATCTCGTGTGCCCTCATTCACCTCCCTTGGGCACTGGGGTTGCTCAAGCCCCTAGTCTCCCCTATATATACATTCTGCACAAAAACTGAAGTGAAAGGAACAGACATTAATTTTTTGAGGAATCATAATTTTTTGAAGGCATGCCCATCAGGAGGCCATCGTTCTAGTCGTCGTGCTGGGAAACAAGCACAATTCAAGGCAACGTGGCTTGTCTACTAGGCAACATGCTGCACGATGTGGGGCGTCTTTGCCAAGCAACCATCAATTCACTAGCAATCGTGCTTACAACTAGGCACGATGTGGGGCATTTGCAAGGCACGAGGCTATATTTCTAGGCAACTTGGCTTGGGGAGACACACCTCGTGCTACAATAGGCTAGAAACCTCCCATCTCATGTGCCCTCACTCACCTTCGTTGGGCACTGG
>JAUTDX010007023.1:0-28630 GCA_030844895.1 Ambrosia x helenae | reverse complement strand
TTATGCTCAATCTAAATGCTATTATTGCTATGCCATGCTAGAATTCTAAGTCTTACATACAAATGTACGATTAGCCAACAACCCACTTACATGTATAGCGCCTATAGGTTGACACGCCGCCCCCCCTTTATGGGTCATGATAAGTTTTAAAGTCTTTTGTGTTATCAAGTGTTGTTGCCGTTTGTATGGTTCTACGTGCATATGCCTATAACATGATGATTTGAGTAAAAACTTTCTTATACTATGTACGCAAGTCAAAACTAGATGCTCACCAATGCTTTATGTGTTGACGGATATTTTATACATGTTGCAGGAAAAACTTGATGAGACGATACAAGAAACATCACTTAGGATTTGGCCTTAGAAACAAACGAAACAATCTTTATTTTACTTTATGTTTGGTTAATGTATTTTTCTCATGAACAAATTGTATACTTGTTGAATCTTAGATACGAAAGAAATCTATTTTAATCTATTGTCACAATTTAGTGTTATGAAGTCTTTGAACAATCTATCACAAGTCTCACCTCGATGTTTCCGCCATCGGTTGGGGTGTGACAGATTGGTATCAGAGCCATAACTATAGGGAATTAGGAAAATTGCCATGATTGACCTAGTCTATAGTTAGGAACCTTTATTTGACTCCTTCCTTACATGCTTGAAATACTTGATTCTTCTACTTGTTTCAATCAATTTCATAAACCTTAAAGATGCATGCCTTTCCTAAGGCAACGTATACTCCAAAACAAAGACTCGTACTTTCACAAACGGAAGAATCACACCGAAACAGGAGTGATTCCCTTACTTTGGTGACAACTTTCAATCATTCATTTTTCTAAAACTTTTGAAATTTCACCATCGAGATAGGAGTGATTTCCTTACCTTGATGGCGATTTCACTCATCTTACTCTAATGTGAACCTTACCAAAGAGTTAGGATTAACTTCTTTTACTCTATGGATAAGTACCAATCCACAATTCGAAGACGACATCACCAAGTTTGGAGTGATATCCACATCTTGATGACTAGTTTCATATTCCCTCATTTTGTAGAAGCTCTACTACCAAGTTAAGAGTGAATTCCTTTATCTTGGTAGCGCTTCATTCAATACATTATCATAGCAACTTTATCATCAAGCTAGGAGTGATTCCTTTACCTTGATGATTAGTTCTATTCCTTAAATTTTTCAATCTCTCCAAAATCTTAAACTTCGATTGAGAATGGACATGTAGTAATTTGAAAGGGTGAATACCGTTAACCGAAATCTCGGCAAGAGTATTTCCACCTATTAGACCAAAGCATGCTTCCAAACTCAACGGTGAATTCGAATCACTTTGGTTAATCGTACTTCCGTTCAGGAACAGTCCAAGTCTTGTACAAATTTCTTTTTTACATTCTACAACCAACTTCAAGTCCATTTTAGTAGATGCGTTACTTAAACCTCTCTCACTTCTGCCTAATCCTAGTTTTGAATTCTCAAAAGTATCGGTAAACATCACCATTACTAAAAATATTTAGTTTTAATATCTTCAAATATTTTAATCAAATATTTTATCATAAATTTGGTTTCATATTAAAGCGTTTTATTTGCAAGTATTTTCAATTATGCACTTTACAAAATTTTCTCCAACCTTATACATCGGTTGGCATTCGATTCTATAAAACATTATATTTTGAACAAACCGGAATTTTCACATTTATGACATTTTGTTCAAATAAATATTTTCAAGCATTATAATTACTATTATAAAAAAAAATTAAAATATTTACACATCAAAAACTCTAACCTTATGTACATGTTTTTACTGATAATATCATATTTTACATTTTATCCTTATCTACTTTACACTATACCGAATTAATTTAAAATTAATAATCCAATTACTATTCTATACTTTCTAACATTCGTTAACGTCTAATCTACAGAAACGCATAATACCAATTGTTATTTTTCATTTTCCTACTTATGACGTATTTTAATCTGTCATATGGTCCTTTTTCGCATCGTACTCAAAATTTTTAAACAAATATTTACCTATACCTTACGATTCCATTATCTTTCGTACTTTCTTTTCACCATTCTAAATCTCTCTTCTATTTCTAAAAAAAAAAAAACAATCTCTTATGAAACAGGTACACAATTATTGTGGTTATGTGTGATTTCGTAATACTTAAAAAAAAAATTTTTGCGAATTTGAATTTTCTTTCATGAAACATGAAGTCCTTTATTTACCTAGATTCGTATCTGGTTTACAATTGAAAATCTTTGACAACGCATGAAACTTGACCTTCCTCATATATGAGTTCTAATAAGGATCATAAGCTCTTTTCGCAAGCAAACGTCTATAAAGTATTAATCCTTATTTTTGTAAAACCAATCATTTTCATAAACTTGATTTCATGTCAACTAGTCTATACCGACATGTCCACAAACTTTCAAGCCTAACGAGTTAAACTATTTACCAACAACGTTTTCGTTTTCCACAACCAAGGTTTAAATTTCAACTGTATTCCATGTACATCATTCCCTACCAATTTTGATTATTTATTGACCAAAAAACTTCATTTTTTTTTTCCAAAAATCAAAATTTCTTATCATCCATCATCCACTTACAATATACGTCCTCCATTCCTACAATCATTGAATTACATATTGTTAATATCCTCAACACATTCTACACCCTCTATCTCCTACAAAGCATAACTACTCATTAATTTCTCTTGCCAAGGGAATGACTATTCATCTTCAAATAACCTCAAACATTACTTCCCAACCCGATTTTCCATGAACATTTATCTTTGTATGATACAATCAAAACTATCTATGCATATACGTTTATACTCGCATCTAAAAACTTTTACGAGTACACTTTCAATTTTAATACTTTTATCCACCAACAACAATTGGTAGAGATCTTTATGCCTGCTCGAAAGTTGGATACATTTCTAGATACACCTTCTTGGATACAATTATACTTATAATACATTACTAGATAAGTTTTGATACACATAAATCTTTCCACAAACTATGAAGCCTGATACTCGAAATTCGATGCATAATCTATGATACTTGCAAACTTGATCATACATGAAACTTGTTTGTCCATGAACCTAAGACCTGATTTTGCGTAAGACTAGATTTTTCCCATGATATTGAAAATGGGTATTCTATAATACTTGTAATTTTCTATTTTCTATAAACTTAATTTTTCACTTAATGCATATAAATCGCCATAAAAACATTCTATCCACAAATTTGAACTCGCTTATACCTGAAACTCAAAACATCATAGTACTCATGTTGAATCTCCCTTAAACTTGGGAAAAGTAAACGGTCCCTTTCTATTTCAATAAATGCATATACATCACTTCATGGTACTTACGACAATTATAGGAATACATCTCGTGGGATGTAGCCTACCAGACAAACAGTTTTGGTTGTAGCCCATACTAAATTCATCCATGCTTATATTCATATACATGCGCTTTGTTTCGTTAATACTTGCTTGTCTACCTGCATACATCATCTTTACGTTATCAAGTCGTCACATATCTACGTGTTTGTTCACAAATATAATGACTAGCTCTTAGAGTTAGGACACACTTACGTCATATCCATCGTTTTATTTCGAGCTAGTGTCAAAGAAAGACATAACACCCTAATGTAAGGTAAATTGGCGATTGCGGTCCGGAACGTAATCATGAATTAACAGGTACGTTATGGTGAGATGAAATTCTATTTATAGTTGTTGGTAGATGCTCAGCACAGATTTGAAATATCAAAGGTGTGGTGGGTTAGCTGCGGTACAACCCTATATATAAACACTAATGGTGTTTCAAGACGCGACTGAGGGTCAGACCAAGGACCAACTCTAGTCAACCCAATAATTAACAATAAGCCTTAATCTAAGTCTAAGCATAATAATTAGAATATTAACTAAAGCATGTTTAAACAATTCCATGTTTAACGCAAAAGCTTACTTTTCATCTAAAACTTAATAACATAAACTATAGCCCTTACATTCTCATTCTTCCTAGTGTTGCAACAATACCTAACAGTCCTATCGATTAAATTTCGAGGACGAAATTTACTAAAGTAGGGGAGACTGTAGCGCCCCCGCTTTTCTTGAGTAATAAACTATAATAATAATAATAATAATAATATTTTACTCATAAAACGATTTTTTAATTCATTAACAATAATATTTCGATAACAAGAAATACATTTTTATCCATTAACAAATTAAATTACTTAATTACGCTATTATAGTGTCGAAAATAATAATAAAGCGTTGTAAAGTAATAACACACTAGTTAACCGACACGTATCCTTATAAATTTTAAATGCTACTATAAATACATATATAACAAATATATAGTCCAAATACTCGATTTTAGTCGGTTTATGAAAATAAATCTAGCAACATATCTGTTTTAAACGCTTAAGCAAGATGTCTAATTTAAACGAGTGCCGAAGCATTTCGGGTTCGTATACGCGTACCATCCACTTAACCTAACCCAACCTACACCAAAACCCTATCTATATAACATCTCTTTCTCCTTAACCCTAACCTCCACCATTATTTCTTCATCTCCTCCCACACACACACATACACCAGCCGCCAACCACCTACTGCAACCACCCTTCCTTTTCGTTCACATCACACCACCCCCGACACAGAGTTCTGCATTCCGGTCGACTTCAGTCGTCGAGGTGAGCTCGGCCTGTATTCTTACTGTTCGGCCTTATTCGGGTTCAGATTCGTTTTAGTGCAACAACAACATTGGTGGTCCGATGTCCAGACCTATGGTCGTGGGCTCTATTGGGTTCTCCGGATTAATTTCTGTCATCCCACCTACTTACCGTCCCACGCTGCGAGTCCAGGCAATCACCACCTTACACCGTACATCATCCACCCTTACCCGTGACCGACACAGCCACGGCTTCTACGCCGCCGCCGCTCCAAGCTTTCCAGCCAAATCTCCGGCATGGAATGAGGTAACTATCATAGATTCATAGCCAAGCTACTCGCCTTCTCAGTTCGAATAAAAGTCTTGTATTCTAATCCTACTGTAAATAATGAACTTAAATTTATTTCAATGAAAGTTGGAGTTTGCTATCAAGTTTAAATGGTGAAGATGAACAGCTCATGCCTTATTACAAAAAGAAAATTGCTTTAAGTTTCATGGAGTGCATACACAAATATAATAATATTATTTATGGTTCCACCAATATTGTCTTATGACCACAATGATTGTTATTCTTCTACTTCTTTTTATTCTAAAAAAAAACGTATAATATCGTATAAATGAATTTGAAGTTCATTGAAATAAACTATTTATTTATTTTACTTATTTATTTATTTTTTTCTAAATATCATTTCGTAATATATTTGTTCTCCTAAACTCTTGAGCTAGTAAATTACAAACTTAGTTTTAAGTAATTTACTAATTTAATTTATAGATTAAAGACCATGCTTTTATGGTGAATATACTACGTAAATGATTTTATTGCAATATATATCTATATGTTTAAACATAACGACTAGTTTAAGAAACTAAGCCAACTTACTATTGATTCGTTATGTTAAAGAAGAATGTAAAGACGCGTATTATTTTCAATACGAGTCTAAGTAGTTGGACAAACTATCTCTAGAACCAAGAAACGAAACAAACTTATTTGCATTAGAATTTAAGACATCATTTATTTGTAATAGGATACAAGAGTTCAATTACTTCAAGTTCAGACTTGTTGCTACTTGCTAGTATTTTACACAACGATTTCCAGGTGAGTTCATACTTGTCCCCCTTTTATTCTTTATTCTTTGGGGCTCAACATGTATCACTATCAAAACTTAAACGATTTCATACTCTTAAAACTATTATGCTCAATCTAAATGCTATTATGCTATGCCATGCTAGAATTCTAAGTCTTACATACAAATGTACGATTAGCCAACAACCCACCTTACATGTATAGCGCTATAGGTTGACACGCCGCCCCCTTTATGGGTCATGATAAGTTTAAAGTCTTTTGTGTTATCAAGTGTTGTTGCCGTTTGTATGGTTCTACGTGCATATGCCTATAACATGATGATTTGAGTAAAAACTTTCTTATACTATGTACGCAAGTCAAAACTAGTATGCTCACCAATGCTTTATGTGTTGACGGATATTTTATACATGTTGCAGGAAAAACTTGATGAGACGATACAAGAAACATCACTTAGGATTTGGCCTTAGAAACAAACGAAACAATCTTTATTTTACTTTATGTTTGGGTTAATGTATTTTTCTCATGAACAAATTGTATACTTGTTGAATCTTAGATACGAAATGAAATCTATTTTAATCTATTGTCACAATTTAGTGTTATGAAGTCTTTGAACAATCTATCACAAGTCTCACCTCGATGTTTCCGCCATCGGTTGGGGTGTGACAGGCATTAGGGTTTGCTAAGTCGATTTGGGGAATTAAGGTTTTTATGATAAATCGAATTAATATAGAAGTTGTATATCAAAAATAATATATATACCAAAGTTTGTAAATATGGTTTAGGTAGTATAATTGTTACCAATTAAATATTTAGATGAAAATATGTTTGAATAATTAAGACTAAATAATTTAGTTAATTACATTAACTAAATTAGTGTAAATAAATACAATAATCATAAATATTTAAATAAATAATTAAGAGTTAGGCAATGATCCAAACAAATGAGGACTACTTTCAAACATGAGAAGATTTATATTTTATAAGAAAAGTATTCATAAAATAGATGTTAAAATAGTATAAATAAATAAATGTTTAATTATGTCTAATTAAACGTAAATAAGACTAAAAATACAAATTATGATCCAAAAATATTATTTTTATAGGAAATGAATGCATTCTGATGTAAATTAATTAAAATAATTTTTCTAAACTCATTAATATTTAAAACTGATTTAATGAGATTAAATCATGTTTAAATGATTAAAAATAGGAAAATTAATAAAAATGAATGTTTTCTGAACCAATAATTTTTATTTCAGTCAATGATGGTGAAAAATAATTTCTCAAAAGTTTGAGATTAAAATCATTAAAAGTGAATTTTTTATCAATTAAATATTATTAATACAAATTAAATCGATAAAAATATAAAAATAAGCCATTTTCCAGAAAATAAAATTATGATAATTTTCTTTATGGTGTCAAGAAGCTACACCTAAATTTTCATAATTTTTAAAGCAAAAATGAATTTTTTATAAATATTCCAAGTTTTGCATGTATTATAATAACCATATTATGTTTTAAAAAAAACAATATGAATCTGAAAAAAAACGTTCACGCCTGGGTTCGAACCCAGGTGGATCCGTTGTACAGGTAACGCCCAAACCAGTATGCTACCAACAGTTTTGTTGATTTTATTCAGACCAAAACATAGTTATGTGATAACAGACTACTCATCTTCTTCCCCAAATGCACTCAAGAACCCTAACCCTAACCCCAAATCTAATAAACCCGATTAAGAGCATGATAATGCTCTGTAATAGAGGGCTTTTGATTGGTCAATGAAACTAAACAAAACGGCAATAAAAAAACGAACTTACAATGGGAAAAACCACTCGAAAATGGAACTTCAAGGTCCGAATAAAGACCCGATTGCTTGAGGTTTTCTGGACTGATTTGCGTAGGTTTTAAGGTGGAAATAGAATGTGTGAAAGTGCAGGAATCAAATGGTGTAATTAGTTTATATGATGGACGATTTAAAACGAGCGTTTTGGATGCCTCTTTAAACCCGATCGGTTACATCATTAACCACGAATTAAAATCCTTTTATTGCTTGTTTAAATCACATTTTAGGTATAGTAATCGCTTGGTAATGATGGAGAAAACGTTTGGGCGCATTAAAACGAGTTAAAATCGATTAGACGTAGGTTTATGGCATGCCGGAACTTGGCCGGAAGTTGGCCGGAAAAACGTGGGAATGGGCAGGAGAGGGAATCAACATTTAAACTTTCATTAATTGGCAAAAGTGGTCCTTCACAATTAACTTAGTTAGTTATAATATGAATTTGTTAGTTTTTTTTATATAAAACTTAACCAAGTTAAGTTAATCTAACCAAAGAGTTTCTAAAACTTTATAAAACTTGATTTTTTTATAGAACCTTTTACAAATACGGTTCAACATTAGCATTTGATTAAAACTTATACCCGATCCATAATGAACATAAATGATAAAATTTTTAGTTCACTCTAAAATTAAATTTGAAAACGACGAAATTCACTGGGACTATAATGGGAATAATTGAAGGGTTATTATTGTAAATTTGATGAAAGACGAGGGTGGCGATTGTCACAAAACTCTCGTTCGACCTTCATTGCTTTTCATTCGACCCCACGGTGGGTCGAATGGTCTTCATAATCTAACAATCTTCATGTTTATACGCCGTTTATTGTAGAATCCAACCCGATAGCCACACTAATGTATCAACAAGTTTACATTAGAGTAATTACTCTACACTAAATTTTGTTTTAGATTTTAGTACTAAAATACATGTTTAACAACATAGAAAAAAAATTAAACAAAATAAATAAAAAAGATATCATCCTTTACTTATCACGTTAAGGGCTATTTATAGAATAAGAACCATTTTACAAGAACCTTCCTCTCTATATTGTTAGAGATAGAGATAATAAACATAACATTATTTTAGCACTAGTTAGATTAAGATAAATCAAAAGTGGGCTAAGTCTTTATATTTTTCAGTTCTCCACAGAATATGTGTAAAGCGTACTCGAAAATTCAGGAAAAAAAGTTATGATATATATTTTTTTTATGTGGATGGCTTGTATTTTTCTTTTCTTCTGCAAATTTTTGACGGTGGATAATTTTTTTTTTTTTTCTTTGTTTATGCAAAGCTTATGTCTCTGCCTTGTTACTTTGTTTTTATTTTTATCATAGCTTACCTCTGTTCTACAAGTTATTAGAATTTATATTTATTAGAATTTAGGAAAAATTACAGAAATTGTCCTTTATGTTTAAAATGTTTTTCAGTGGTTGTCTTTTAACTTCAAAATTGATAAGAACCGTTCTTTGTGTTATAAAATCTTGCAATTATCGTCCTTTAGCACTAACCTAGTTAGTTTTCATGGTTAATTCTGACCAAATGGCACAAACAATATTTTAATACATAAAACAAAAGGCACAAACAAAACGAATTGATTACCCACTTCATATTCATATGGCAGCTACTGTCTAACAAACCACCATCTCCTCCACTGCCTCCTCCACCGCTTCCTCCACCACGACACTCACTACCACCACAACCCATCTGTCATTTCACCGAAAAACACTTCCTGGTGTTGCGCTCTTACATGATCGCCTCCGACCAACAAACTTCCCTGTCCATATTCGTCCACCTATAACAACTCCCACGATCACCTCCCTGTCTACCTCCCTCAACCTGTAACCATGACCATCGTCCACCTCCTATGGATTAGCAAGTGCATATATCTTTGAATCATACCTTAAATCGTTCAACGAACTTGGCTCCGACCAACAACCCTCCCTGTCCACCTCCTTCTACCTTTAGGCACAGACTGTGTGTAGGCTCTGATGTTGGTTAGGGTTTCTGGATTTGGAGGTTTCTTGAGCGAGGATGGTGGTTAGGGTTTATGGATTTGGGTGTTTCGATTCTGATTGAAGATGGTGGTTAGGGTTTTGGATTTTTGGGGTTTCTTGAGTGAAGATTGTGGTTGCAGGTCACGAATGGCGGTGTAATGTTTTACTTCCCGTATGAATATGGTGATCGATGGGTTTGTCGATAGTGGAAAGGATAGGATTTTTAAGGCACGGTTTGGGTCTTACTTTGTCAAAGACTGGCTGGTGGTGGTTGCTTGAGGTTGGTGGTGGTGGTTGCCGGAGGTTGGTGGTGGTGGTTGCCGGAGTTTGGGTGGTGGTATAAGAAAGGTAGAGAGAGGGACATGAAGTTGGAGAAAGAAAAAGAAGAGAGTTAGATAGGGAAGTGGTTTTTGTTTTTATAAAATACTAGGTGGAATCTCGTGTGAAAACACGGGAAGACCAAATCGTAATTTAAGGACTGTTTAGTAAAAACAACACTAAGAAGCCAATAGTCTGCTGCGAAGAAAACCTGTTTAGTATCATCTGTTTCTTTCTTTATAACAATTACTTTAAGGTCTATTTACTAAAACCAACATTACGAAGCCAATCGTCTGCTGTAAAGAAAGCCTGTTTAGTAACATTTGTTTCTTTCTTTAAAATAATTACTACCCAAAATATAAAAAAACATAAACAGACCAACTGTTATGCTCTGTTTGGTAAACACCAAATTAAAGAGTCAATCTACTGTTAAAACAAAAACTGTATTTTGTAACGTCTGTTCCTTTCACGATACCAGTTAATAATACTGATCAGATGTTTAATAACTGAAACTATTACAACCACGTAAAGATAAATCTACAGACAAATTAAAGCTCTATTGAGATAACACATATTAAAACAAAAAAGAGGATGGCCAAATTAAAAAGTAAATCTAAAGTTGAAAGAAAAACTGTATTTGGTAACGTCTTTCAAAGGTAGTCTGTCAATTAAGCAGAATTTTTAAAACACTGTGTTTTAAAACACTGTTGATTAAAACAGATGTAAATTCAACTGTTTAGTTAATTTCCCACTGAAACAACTCTTCAAATTTTTTTTTAAATACAAATTCCCAGACAAATACTATTTACCAATATTTGTAGAAATATGAACATGTGATGTTTTATGTTTTTTTCATATTATAAATAACTGTTTAACTTCTGTCTTATGTAAATTGGACATGAAAAGGTTGTTTAACTTCATTTGGTAAAAAGACGTTGTGACCAACAATGGTTATCTAAAAATCGTTACCTAATTACCGTCCATCAAAATTTGTTAACCATCTGGTAATTTTTATTTAAATTAATTTTAAATTTAAATTTAAATTATGTTGTTACGATTTTAAATTATTACTCTTACATTTAATTGCAAAATACACTAAGCTCAAAATTATAATCATTAACTTTGGAATTCACGCAACTGAGATTGTTACAACGGGGAAGAGAAAAATCAATAGACGAATGAAAACATCTGTTAGAAAAACAATATTAAAAACAAACAATTAATCTTAACCTTCAACGGAAGTTTCATTATACTGTTTATCAAAATTTGTTGAGTTATCAACAAATTTGTGAAACAACTGTTATACGATTCAACCCTATTATTACAATTCCATAATTTGAGTTAAACATTGAATTTAACAAAAATAAATACAAAATTGAAGACTTATAAAAGAACAAATACAAATATCTTTAAAAAACTACTTTAATGACAACAGAATTACAATATGTGAGTTTACAAGCTACATAAAAATACAAGGAAACATAAAAAACCCTACTAACAACCAAACCCTAGAGAATGATCTTTCTTGCCAGCATCATCAAACAAATCACAAATAAAAACAATGAAAAGCAGTACACGACAACAGCTTGTATCTAAATATCATCCCGTTCTAAAAACCCTAACGATTGAAAATAGGGACTGGATATATATAGTAATTCGAAGTTGTTTACCAACCAACTGTTGGTAATCCATTTTCCTTTGATTGTAAGAATCTTTCGAAAAATTTGTGGAAACATATTTGAAAGAATATCATAATGCATATGGGATGGAGAGATGTAAAGTGAGAATAGTGAAAATGAATATCGGGAATTCATCCTCTTTTATAGGGTGAATATACTAACTATTCGTAAAGTTGGTTTTCAACTTTATTAGTTTGATTTCAAGTAAATATAAAGTTGGAAGTTACTTTTGGAAGTTTTTATTTAATTTTTATAGAATGAAAGACAATTGCAACACAACAATAATAATAAAATAATATTTTTAATAAAGTAACTTCAAAATCGTAATCATTATTTTTGGGACTTCTTATAACGTCTGTTGAGTTTTCAACAGCTGTTGTCCCACAAAAGTCTCTCAGTATTTACCAACGGATTGTGTAAAATTTGTATTCTGTAGAAGGAAAAAAACCGTCAATAGACTCACTGTAACAACATATTTTGTTACACGATTAAACTTGTTATTAAAGTATCACTCTAAAGTTAAATACGGAAACATTTTCAAATTCATAAATAAAATCTTGATATGTGTAATAAATGATGAATTTCGCTACTTTCCCACTGAAACAACTCTTCAAATTCTATTTTATTTTTATTTAACAATCAAATTTCCTAACAAACACTAATACTACTTAGTAAAACTTGTACAAATATGAACATGTGATGTTTTACATTTTTTTATATTATAATAAGTGTTTAACTTTTGTTTTATCTAAATTCGACATGAAAAGGTTGTTTAATTTCTTTACAAATCGATTCTTTGTAACTACTTTTTATATTTCATTCAAGTGATTAACTTTGAAATTCGAACTTCTTTTTAGATAAAAGTATACTCATTTTATTGTATATAGTCTTTTTTACAACATCTGTTAAATGATAAACAGCGGTTATCAAACAACTATCAATCAATATAATTTTACAATTAAAGATTACAATAAATATACAATTCAGATTGAAAAAGATTTGAAATTAAATTTTACAATAAATTTTTAAATGAAGTACTCCATATTATATTTATTATTTACTACTGAACACTTTTAATCTTCAATTGAACTTTTATTTACATTTATAAATTATACTTCAAAATTTGATCACATTTTTTAACAATATTTTAAAATAAAATATTACGTATGTTGAATTGTCAACAGATGTTATGAAATAAGTTTCAGCGAATACAATGAGCTAATTAGACGTTAGAATGTAGAACGGAAACTAAATTTCAAAACTTTAATCCTTAATTTACGATCTTAGCAATATATTTAGATGAAATAAGTATATCTTTAAGAATATACATAAAACTTAATGAATGTAATTAATATTTTAATTAACTAAATCAATTAAAATACAAATTTCAGTCTTTATCCAACTATAAGATGTTAATGTGAGTTTTAAGTCGTTCTAGTAAGTGTTTTGTTTCTGATTCAATAAGTTAGTAAAATTAAAAATTTTAATAAAATTCTTAAACGAACTACGTGAGATCGTAATTATTATTTACCACACAACACTATTAATGATCAACTGAGCTTTTAGTCATATTTTGAACTAATCTTTTATAATATGTTTTTGTAACAGCCTTTTAAGAAATAATTACAGTCTATTTGGGGAAAATCTTAATTGTTCAAACGTATCTTGAATATATTCTATACTACAATACTGAAAAAAGCTATAGCAATAAACACGTCATTGGAATTGCAAAATTTTACTTACAATATGAGGATAAACAAACATACAACATACAAAATACAGCCAAAACACCACATAACGAAAAATGCTTACAAAAATACAAAATAGAAGTGCTCTAACAAAAAAGTCTGAAATCAATACAAAAGTGAACTAATACCAACTAACACATCTCATCTATAAGACAAAAACAAAAAACAAAATACAAAATACAGCTGAAACACCACAAAACAAAATCAAAAGAAGCCGGGCTCCAAAGAAAAAGAAAACATACAATAATATGACTCTAAGTAGCGGAAAAATTAGAGACATATTATTTATATAGAGACCCATCTCATTTGGACAGGCTCTCTTATTATAACAAAACAGATAATATTTTCCTTTGATTGTAATAATCTTCAGCAACACCAATATCGACTTCATTAGCAACGGGTTATTGGTAATACATTTTTCTTTCAGAGCCACAATTTTTTAGAAGACTAAGGGTACGACATTTAGATAAAATGACATTATATACTGAAGGTATAGATGGTTGGATTGCTTTTCAATGGTTGAAGTATTACAAGCTTGCAAACTGAAACGAAGAGTTACTCGCCTTTTATAGACTTAAAAAATAGGTATATACCTACTACAATTACTAACATAAACGATAAAATAATAAAATAAATTTCAATATCATAATAACTAACTTTGGTATTCGAGCCTTTGTGAAGTTGAAATGTATAAATATCTGTTAACTTGTCAACAAATATTATCAAAAAACTGTCATCAATTACAACTTTGAAAGCATAGAATCGATACAGATGTTGTAGGTACTCAACATGTTGAAACGCTTTAACGCTTAAGAGTAATATAACCAGATGTCTATACAGACTTTGTAATACTTAAATTGTCATCAATATCTAACGAAGGAACTATAAATTTTAAATTATATCAGTCTTTTCAAATTTATAATTAAAAACAGTCTACAGCCCTAAAAGTCTATATGACAACTGTCAAGATGAACGATCTAGATTGTAACTTACAAAATAGGACGGTTATTAATGGTAGATGTACTTATTTTACTATTTTTAATTATTAAACAACTAAACAATGTTACCATAAATATATAAAATATGTAATTATAGTTTTTATTCAAAATATAATGTTTTTAAAATTAATAACTACATCTATTATTCCATGACAGAATTTTTTAACCAATGACATAAACTTTACTCATTAAAAATAAAAATATTAAAACATTAAAATAATATTTTTAATTAAACAATTAAAATTATTTCAATATAGAAAATGAATCTACAAATGATTTGAACACTTTTATTATTCGTATAAATTTAAAAGATGAAGATATATTTTATAGCGATAAAAATTCAAAAAAATATTAACATCTATAAAATGTGTAATTATAACTTTTATTCAAGAAATAATATATTTAAAACAGACTTTGTAAAACTTAAGTTGTAATCAATATGTAACGAAATAACTATAAATTTAAATTACATCAGTCTTTTCAAATTCATAATTACAAACAGCTCACAGCCGTAAAAGTCTATCAAGACCACTGTACAAATGAACGATCTAGATGAAAACTCACAGAAAATACAGCCATAATTAATGCAAGATGTACTTATTTTTACTATTATTAAACAACTCAAAAATCTTACCATAACTTTACACATTATCCAATTTATATTAATTAAACACTTAAAACTATTTTTCCAAGAAATCATTTGAAATATTTTATTGTTGCTATAACTTTAAAATATGAACATATATTTTAAGCAATAAAAAATATAAAAAAATATCAGTATCTCTAAACATGTAATTATAATTTTTATTGACGACTTATTATGTTTTAAATTAATAATATTTACATGAAAAACTTGTTTAACAAATGGCGTGAAATTTACTCATTGTAACTAAAATTATAAAGCAACAAAATTAAATATTTACATATAACTCACTTAAGTTATTATAATGATCTGTTTCATAATGTTTATCAACAACTATTGATAATTCGACGGATATTAAAATTCAACAAAAGTTAATAATGCCCACTGTACAGATGAACGGTTTGTAAAATACAAGTTACAATTTACATAAGACATATTTTATAGCAATAAAAATTGTTAAAAAAGCATCATTGTTAAAAATTGTAATAATACTTTTTATTCACAATGTATTACATTTTAAATTATTAGTATTAACATTGTCATTAGTTTCAACGTCCTAATAATAAACTTTAATATACAAACCTATTCTAAGTTAAAATTAATACAATATTTGATGACTTGTCAACATATGTTGTCAAACAACTGTGATCCATTACAATTATCGATTGAAGGATAATATAACCAAACTTTTAAAACAGACTTT
Source organism: Ambrosia x helenae (assembly GCA_030844895.1). NCBI lineage: Eukaryota > Viridiplantae > Streptophyta > Magnoliopsida > Asterales > Asteraceae > Ambrosia > Ambrosia x helenae. Next base: position 12,933 of record JAUTDX010007023.1, on the reverse strand, counting down.
GTAATGAATATCTAACGAAATAACTATAAATATAAATTACACGAGTCCTTTCATATTCATAATTAGTAAAAGTCGCTACAGCCCTAAAAGTCTTTGGTGGCCAATGTACAGATGAACAATCTAGATGCAACCTGACAGAAAATACAGCGGCAATTAATGCTAAATGTACTTATTTTTACTATTATTAAACAACAAAAAAACGTTACCATAAAAATTCTTAAAAAATGAAGACATATTTTATAGAAATAAAAAATCTTAAAAAAACCAGTATTGTTAAAATGTGTAATAATAATTTTTATTCACAATGTATTATGTTTTAAATTATTAGTATGAATATTATCATTAGTTACATAGTAATAAACTTTGATATTGAAACCAATTATAAGTTCAAAGCTATTCAAAATTGGCAACTTAGCAACAGATGTTTTCAAACAACTATGATCTATTACAATTTTCAACTCAAGGATGATGTAACCAATTTTTTAAAACAGAGTTTGTAAAACCTAACTTGTAATCAATATCTAACGAAGTAACTATAAATTTAAATTAAAACAGTCTTTTCAAATTCATAAATACAAACAGTCGCCACAGCCCTAAAAGTCTTTGATGGACACTGTACAGATGAAGGATCTAGATAAAAAGATACCAAAAATTTAAACATTATTCTTTTTATAAGAATTAAACAATTAAAACTATTGTTCTAACAGATGATTTGAAGTCTTTTATTGTCCATATAACTTTAAAAAATGAACATACATTTTATAACAATAAAAATTCTACAAAAATATCATCATCTATAAAACGTGTAATTATAGTTTTTATTGACGACTTATTATATTTTAAATTAAAATATTTCCATGACAATTTTTTTTAAAAAAATGACGTGAAGTTTACTAATTGTAACTAATATTTTAAGGAATAACTATAAAAAATTAATAAACAACTAAATAATGTTACCGTAATAGAAGTTATTATTGCCATGAAACATAATTTGTAGGAATAAATTAAAAATACTTAAAAACAATCACTATTATTAAAATGTGTAATAATAGTTTTTTATTCACAATGTATTATGTTTTAGATTATTAGTATGAATATTTTCATTAGTTTCAATGTCCTAATAATAAATTACCTATTGAAACCTATTCTAAGTTCAAGGTATACAATATTTGATGACTTGTCAACTGATGTTGTCAAACAACTATGATCCATTACAATTTTCAACTGAAGGATGATGTAACTCGAGTTTTAAAACAGACTTTGTAAAACTTAATTTGTAATCAATATATAACGAAATAACTATAATTTAAATTAAATCAGTCTTTTCAAACTCATAATTACAAACAGTCGCCACAGCCCTAAAAATCTTTGATGGCCACTGTACAGATGAAGGATCTAGATGCAAAGATACCATAAATTTAAACATTATTTTTTTTATACTAATTAAACAATTAAAACTATTGTTTTTTACAAATGATTTGAAGTCTTTTATTGTTCCTATTATAACAATAAAAATTCTATAAAAATATCATCATCTATAAAACGTGTAGTTATAGTTTTTATTGACTACTTATTATATTTTAAATTAAAAATATTTCTATGACAAACTTTTTAAAAAAATGACGTGAAGTTTACTAATTGTAACTAATATTTTTAGGATAACTATCAAAAAATTTAATATTTAACTACTATAAAATACTTGAGACACTATTGTTTGAACAGATATTGGATAACAGAAGTTAAAACAGATGAAATTAAAATAACATAACATCCACTGGCACAACAGATGTTAAATAACAACTGTTAACTAAAATATATTCATCCAAAGTTGTTAAACCAGTCTGTACAAAATTAACATACATATCTTTGAACTTCAAAGATGTTAACAAAAACTTAAAACTGAAAAAACTAAACACACATCTAAATACGTTAATAATAGGTTCCTAACTTTTCAATCTAGCAGTCTTCTTCTTCAATCTTTTGCTTGTACAAGTTTGCTCACCAACATTTACATTACCATAGTCTTCAACACTTCTTTTCCATTGGGACTTGTGGCAGTATCCACAACGGCATCAACACATACAACATCCTTCAAACAAATCACGAAACAGCTAATAAAACGTTACATAACAATACAAGCTGTAGAAACAACTTAGACATACTTGCACAAAGGCATAAATACCTTAGGAGTAACTTGAAACCCAAGTTGCGAAGGTTCTGAAAGGTTAACAGATTTATTTCACAAACTTCCTGAGTGACCTAAAAAGTGCTCATATACAAATAAACACAACAGATTTGAACATCTACTGAAAATAAATGCTTATTACAAAATAATTAGAATAAATACCTCGCCAGAATTATCCTGTACATTCTCATGTCCGTCGACCAACTCTTCAATTATAACAGGATGATCACAAATCTTGACCACATTGTACACATGGTACTCATTTGTAAGATTGTAATCAGAAACATCAATCTTGAAAGCGGGTTTCTTTTCAACGATTTGGGACAACTCATGCGGCAAACTTTTTGTGTCGCTTTCCTTCAACTGCCTTTCCCTAATATCACATGCAGCAGCTCCAATGAGCCTCATGACATCTTTATCGAACATCACAAATGATACAATACGGGATTTATCTTGAACCCTTATCTGCAACTTGAACCTAAAACAAATAAAACATAATTTATCTAAAAAACCTGCATGAAATGAAATGAAAAATCTGAAACAAAAAATGTGCATACATCTACTGCTTTACATACTTTGTGGTAATGGAAGTACATTCACACTGGCATTATCGACAAACCAACGCAGTAGCAGGCAATTTGAGAATCGCTTCAGACACTTCTTCAGCGTTTTGCAAATACTCTAATTTACTTAAAACTTTCTTGTTACACTTGCGGCAGGCAACATAAAACCAACCATAGGTTTCTTTAACACTTTTTATGGTGGCAACCACAACATAGGACATCGGTTGCAAACACAGTATATATATACAACATACACTTTTAAAGAATAGAAACATACTATAAACTGAAGACATATAAAAGGTACGTATAAAATATTGAAACCTCTTGAATGTCATGAGTTCATCAACACGCTTCTTCTGTGTTCCAACTATGAATTCCTGACGCAATGAATAAATAGTCTGGGAAGAAAGAACGGTTTGAGAAGTACAACTAGACTCGTGTTCTTGTTTCAACATCAAACTACATAAATATGGAAAAAAATTACATCTCTTAGCTAAAACAAATTAAATATAAACTTGCGTATCTACTAATATATATAAATAAAAGTAGATGAGGGACACTTGGCACTTTGTGAGGGCTTCCTATTATTTTTTTCCCGCTCATTTTAATGGGTAAAAAATATGGGTTATGGATACTCCAAATACCCATTATTGTTATTTCATTTAAAATAGGATTTATAGTTATTTAGTAAAGGTTAAACGTTTCATCTCTCTTCTGTTTCCTTCATCGGTGAAATCTTTATATCTAGGTTTGTATTTACTTCATCAATCCTTCAATTCTGAACGGTGGTTTCTCCTGTATCTCAAACAACATTTTCTATATAATAGTCGGCGTTATTTTATCTGTAATGTTATGTAATCCTTTGGTTCTAAACATTAGGGTTCCTCATTTTCTTCTCCAAGATATTCAGGTATCGTAAGTTTGATCTACAATTATCGGACTTGGTTTTCTACTGAATCTCAAACCATATTATAGTATTATAAGTAGGGTTGCTTACTTCCTTCATCATCAATTTCAGGAGCCGTCGTTTATTCCGTGAATCATTGGCCGTCTTTTTCTCCTTCCGATCAAACGCATTAGGTATTATAATTTTTCTTTTAACTGTTATTATTATTTTGCATTGTTTTTTTATTTTGTATTTTTATAAATTAGGGCTTTTTATATCTTAACTGTTATTCTAAACTTTTAGTTGTTTTCTTAATTTTTATGAATTGTACAGTTTAAATATAGTTTATTATGTATTGTGGATCCATGTTTTTGTTCCTGAGTATAATATTTGGTTTGATTGTGTCCTATTTGTCCTGCTGATAATATTTTGACTGTAGTGGTCCTGCTTATAATATTTTGAATGTAGTTTAAATGTAGTTTATTATGCATTGTGGATCCCTGATAAGCTATATCAGGTTAGTATGTGATATAAAAGGGATCCCTGAATTTGTCCTGCTTATAATATTTTGACTGTAGTGGTCCTGCTTATAATATTTTGGCTGTAGTTTAAATGTAGTTTATTATGTATTGTGGATCCCTGTAAAGCTATATCGTTCGCCTCAGTTCGCCTCATGTTAATATGTGATATAAAAGGGATCCCTGAATTTGTCCTGCTTATAAAAGGGATCACCCTATTAATGTATATGATTGAAAACCTTAAATATATACCTGCTTATTGATACAAGTATGGTTATTGATAATGCATATTCGCATTGAATTAGCAGGTAACAATACGGTGATCCAAAGTTGAATAATTATTTGGTTGCTTTTGGATTAATTAGAGTAATAAGCTTATGTTTGTTGATCTAATTCTTTGTGCATTAATCTGTTTTACAGGAACACTGTTTGAACGTTTAAGAATCACGAAAAATGGTTTTCAGTTTCTTCAAACCTATCCCTGTGAACGACGCCAACTACTTGGTAATATTATATCTACTATTATATACATTTTTATCATCTATTTTCAACTGTTTTTGCATTATATTGTTATCGAACAGTTTAATTTTTATTATAGCATATTAACAAAATATTTATTTAAATAATTAACAGGATCTGCCGTCATGTTACAACCGTAATTTCCCAGTGGGTCCTGTTTTGATAACCACGGATGATGATAAGTTTTGGGGTGTAACAGTTGAACAAAAGTTTTGGGGTTCCGTACTTCATTGTATTTCATCAAGTTGATACACTAAAGATTAAGCTTAACATTTTTGGGATGGAAGGTTATCAAACTATAATTTCAAAAGAAGAACTTCCTCATGTTAACGACGGTGATATAGGTGATATAGGATATGACCGCTTTCAAAAGATGATGGTTAAATTAAATGCTAAACAATATCATGACTTCACTATTATTGCTAGGAATCGCATTGTGAGTATTTTGTTTTCCTCTTTTTATTTACATCCTTACTAATTTATTCAAAAAGTTTATTTACTTATATGTTCGTTTAGATTTCATTATAAATCATTATATGTTTATTGTTTCATTAGCGTCTGCCAAAGGAATTGTTAAGATGGCGGAACTTGAACAAGGCAGTCTGCTTATAACTGTAAGAATCTTGACGGTATTGAACTTCGGATGTCGCTTCGTATGGAAAAGTCAAAAGACGAAATTAGGTTTGCTATTCAAAATTGGGGTGAATGGTTGAAGGATAATGGAATAGAAAATGGTAATATTGCCACATTTAGGTACATCAAGATTGAAGGTGTGCTTCTTCTAACTTCAGTTTACAAATTGAAGAAACGAGAAATTAAGAAGCGCAAGGACAAAAGACAAATTTTTAATGTTTGATATTTACGTCGTATTTTCTTTTTCCATGTTTTTTTATAGTAATCTTTTTTTGAATACTGTCTAATATGTGAACTTACCAATGCAGGTTTGACATTATGATTGGTTTTATTTTTTCATGGTATTTCATTGTTTTTTTGGTATTGCATGTTAATATTATGTTCGATATATATATAAAGGTCTCAAAAAGGTTAATTGAATCGCAAAAGTAACCAGTTTACACAAATCACTTGATGGAAATCTCCTCGGTATATAAGTTGTTAAGAGTTATATTAACACTCATTAGTATAATATATATATAAAATCATGTCAAGTTATTTAGAATATTAATTTAATCCGAAAAATATTCGTTAATCTAAAAATGTCAATAATCAAATGAAAACGTAACTTACTTCCTTTGTATAATAAGTTATATTCGTTATGAATAATAATGTAGGGAATCCCGTGCATCGCACGGGTACTAAGCTAGTAGAAATATAAATAAATAGCACTTCCTCCTTAGGTCAGACACCTCATCCATAACTTGATTGAGAAAGAGGCGAGATCCATACTTATCGGTTTGAACTGTAATTCTTTCTAAAAATTTCACAACACACATATCTTTACTGACTTCATTTATATTAATATCTTTTTTAAAATAACAACACTGAAACACAAGTTACCGTTCCAGTCTCTAACCCTTCCATGCTGAATAACACCAGTACATGCTCCTCAGTGATCTTGGAAATGAATTCCTTAAATTGTATTGCATAAGAGTTACACAATGTACATCTTAACGCCGTACCTCTACAACAAAAACAACAGAACCATAGATGTAAAAACAAATGCAAAAATCTGATAATATACAAACATTAATTACAGATAATTTATTACATCAATAAATGTTTCCACGTGAGATTAAAAACAGTCAGTCATAGATTAACTTCTTCATAACATTATTACAGAAATAAATTTGAAGTTTCTAAACAATGATTGTTTTCAACTATTGAAGCATCAGACTCACCTTACAAATAGAATACTTTTGTTAACTGTCAGGTATGTGAATAGGAGATACAATACTTTTTGAAAAAAAACTGTATAACAATTTTAAGGAATCCTACTCTAAGTCCCGAATATCAAGATTCATCCGTTTGGTTTCGTTATGAGGTCGTCAAACACATCCAAGTCCCCACACCAAATGACGCTTCCAGCAACATCTATAAAAACAAAACACACAATTTTTACCAAACATCTGTTAACTTTAAAGGAACAGTGTTTAACCAAACTGAATGTTAAAGCTTGTTCTAAAGTAAAAAAATAAATTACAAACCAACGCTCAACAGATTCTTGGCTTTTCCGTTAAGAATGTCGTTAAAAGGTAAGAAGTTGAAACCATACTCAACACCTTCCCAACCCTTAACCTGTTTCATAGTTGTAGATGTCCTTGTTTTTCACCTACACCGAACTTAGATAAGACAACCACACCATCTTCTTCAAGTTGACTGTCAAAAGGTTGCATAAAAGGTGCCTTGGCAGAAACCTTGAATCTTATCACCCTGCATATCGGTTAACAGAATGTAAAAAGCATGCAGAAAAGAACACGTCTTCAAGAATAAGAAAGAAAACCAAGTTATAAAGTTTACATGCTCATCAATGAAATATGACCTCCAACTTATAGGTTTCTTCCACTTTCTTATGACTTGAGCCTTCATGTACCACATGTCTTTAGCTGATTCAATCACGAATAAAAGTGACATGGTTTTCTTCATTGTCCATTGATGTCGACATGGTTTTAAAAATATCTTTTAAGATGGAAAATAGAAAATTCAAAGCTGATATTAGAAATGGCTGAATTCGTTATGTGCTTATATATAAGGAGTTAATGAGGCACGTTTCCCTACGTTAATTTAAATTCCCCACTTAAATTCAAACTTAGGGCCTAAACAGCTGCAGCAGATGTGCATAACATCTGCTGCTTAACGGCAGATCCGATGGTTCGGAACCGCTGTTGAGGACAACAGCGGTGCTTTCACGTGGCCCACGTATTTTTTTCTGATTATTTTAAGCTGATTATTGATGTTACTTTTTTGCATCATGCAGGCGTTGGTGGCCTGTCTCTCCGCTTGACACATCAGCTTTCTAATGTTACTCACCACCCTCCTATTATAGAAAGTAAGTATATATATATATATATAATGAAAACTCACTTTAGTTGAGAAAACCCTTGGAAACCCATGTAAAAAAACATTATTTTTTTTTTTGAAAAAAATAACCAATGTAAAATACATGTTTTAAGCGTTTTGGGCCAAAAAAAAAAGCGCCGACGTGATTTTTTAAAAAAAAAAATAAACAAAGTTGCTGAAAACATATGTTTACAGCAGCTAAATAGCTGAAAACATATGTTTTCATCGCAACTTTGTTTATTTTTTAAAAAAAAATCTCATCGGCGCTTTTTTTATTTTTTTTTGCTCAAAATGCTTAAAAATATGTATTTTACATTGGTTATTTTTTTCATAAAAATAATGTTTTTTTACATGGGTTTTCAAAGGTTTTCTCATCAATCAAGAGTATTTTCATTTTATCCCTCCCCTATATATATATAGATAGAGAGAGAGACAGAGATTTGATACAAGTGTTTTTCTTTGGAGTTCCATTTGATACATGTGATTTCTTTGGAGTTTCGACCGTTTAATACTTTCAAAAGACTTTTTCTTCACTTATGTATATGCATATTTCCACACCAAATTTGAAGGTAACCATGTCACTTTCTATGGTACAACCCTATATGCACAAGGTATAAGTTGTAGAATTCCAATCTTATTATTTTAGTAGCTAGACCACAAATACCTTTCCGGGTCTACTCTTAAAAGACTTCTTAAGCAATAGATATGCCATTCACTCTTAAGGCTTCAACTAATCAATCATACTATTCAAGCAACATGTTCTCCTTCAGTTTACCATTCATGTGTGTGCTCCTCTTATCCATCCCATCTATACAACCATACAAAACCACTGATAACATCTTCCTCGACTGCGGTTCGTCCACTACTTCATATTCAAATTCTGATCAGAGATATTGGGATGGTGATGGACATTCCAAATTCGTGCCGTCCGACATCACCACCACTTCCTTCTCATCCGCCCCCGATCACTTAGATTCTTCTGTCCCCAAAATCCCCTACTCCACCGCTCGAATTTTTAACTTTTCTTCCTTTACCTACACATTTCTGTCTCCCCAAGGTCCAAAAATCCTCCGTTTACATTTCTATCCCGCCACTTACTCCAGTCTCAACACCGAACATTCTTTCTTCAATGTATCGTCCAATGGCTACTCTCTTTTAACCAACTTTAGTGCTTTCCTAGCCCTATCTTTTCTGAGACAGACCGACACTGCTGATGCGCTAGTCATCAAGGAATTCAACATCTATGTAAATAATACACAAATCCTAAATGTTACCTTTACACCCTCACCCAACTCATATGCCTTCATCAATGGTATTGAAATCATTTCAACGCCTCAAAATATGTATCGCTCAAACCCGAAAGTTATTCCTACAACCACACCAAAAGGCCAGACACCAAAAGGACAAACACCAATAGGGAAGACACCAATCGTTATTGGGAACAAGAAGAAAACTCCATATTCCATGATAATTGGAGGAACTTGTGCACGCTCTGTCTTGTTGTTTGTTTTATTTTTTATAGTTTTCTGGAGAAGACGAGTCAAACAATATGGTGCTATGGACGATATATCATCAGATGGATGCCGTCGGTTTTCACTTAAAGAGGTGAAAGCAGCTACGGATGAATTTAATGACAGTTTAGTTATAGGCAAAGGAGGGTTTGGTAAGGTGTACAAAGGGTACATGGACAACGCAACGACGGTTGTTGCAATCAAGCGGCTAGACTCATCATCTAGACAAGGTTTTCAAGAATTCCGTACAGAAATTGGGATGTTGTCTAAGCTACGCCATGTCCAACTAGTGTCTCTAATTGGGTACTGTGACGAAGAGGGAGAGATGATACTAGTGTATGATTATATAGCACACGGGACTCTACGGGAACATCTCTACAACACAGACAAACCTCCTATGTCATGGAAAAGACGCCTTGATATTTGCATTGGAGTAGCCAAAGGTTGCATTATCTCCACTCGGGTGGAAAGCGTGCAATAATTCATGGTGATGTCAAATCCACAAATATCTTACTGGATGAGACTGGTTGCTAAGTTTCTGATTTCGGTTTGTCAAAGCTAAGCCCCGAAGATCAGTCAGAACCACATGTAACACTATGGTGAAGGGTAGTTTGGGGTATGTTGATCCTGAATATTGTTGGACACAACAACTAACGAAGAAGTCTGATGTGTACACATTTGGAGTGGTTCTTTTAGAGGTGTTTGTGTGCAAGACCTGTTATCGTTACAGGGTTTGATAGACGAACAAGTGAGTTTGGTAGAATGGGGCAAGACTTGCCATCGAAAGGGAACGCTACTAGAAATCATTGATCCAAAAAAAGTGGTGAGATCGCACCTAGGTGTTTAAGGAAGTTTGGAGATGTGGGCAAGTAAATGTTTGCATGAGGAAGGGAATGAGCGACCTGCAATGGAGGAGGTAGTTTGGCGACTGGAGTTTGCATTGCAACTACAAGTAGATTTCGAGAAAGTAGAGGTAGATGGTCCTGAAACAATTGGATAAAAATCAAGAACTTTCAATTATTCTAGAAGATTGTAAAGAGAACATACCAAAATAAGTTTAGGTTACATACAATACAACTATGTAAGTCATATATCAAATACAATACAATTCACAAAAGCAAAAAAGCATCATCACATACTCTAAATAGAATAGAAAAGAATCAAATAAGAATAATAAATTAGTTCTGCATGCAAGTAAGAATTACAAAAGTAACTGGAATCAGTTGAACAAGCAGTACCAACCGATGGAGATAAATCATTAGAAAATGGTAGCTAGAAATATTTAGATTGACTACATGTATATATGAAAGAGAACTTCAATATTTTGTCTAGCAATAACATATGATTATTATCTTTTGGTCATCATGACTCAAACAAGAAATAATATTGCTTTAAAAGGAAAATTACATACTCATAATACTCCGAAGCGAGCATCATGGATGTTTCCCATGCTGATGTGCTAAAGAATCATGGACCGATGCCTCTACAGAAATTCTGTTCCAGCCATCTTCTGCAAACCATGCTTTGGTAACTTGTTGTACAGAGGATCACTTGTTTCATGCCTGTTACCTGTACAAAGAATTATTAATGAGCATCAAAGCTTAAGACATGTTGCAAAAAAAATAGATAATAAAACCAAACTGGAGCCACAAACTTTCAAAAAAGAAAAGATTACAGTTTTCACATAATAGGAAGTGTGGCATTGATGTAACAGAAATTAAATTTTAACCTATATAAAGACATTCACAACCCATCCCCCATTCCTACCCCCATTCTTAAATTTTAAGAAAATCACCCAAAAACTCACTCCATCCCAACCCCCATCCCCATACCCCATTTCTAAAATTTGCCAAAATCCTATACCAAGCCCTCATATATGCGGTCTTCCCTACCCTCCCGCATCTCATTTTTTCCCGCCTTCTACATTCCCGCCCTTCATCTTTTCCCCTTTCCACAAAATCTGGTTTCTACAAAGCTTCCCTCATTTTGCACCACACCAGGAACATGAATCTGTCACTCACCTAATCTCTTAATTTGTGTTATTGCAAAGGTAAATATCTCAAATTCCAATGGAATGTTTATATGTTATACATAGCTGTATGCCTGTATGTATGATTTTGGTTTTTTTTCCTTTTATTTGTTTTGGTGTAGCCTACTGAAGTATATTAGACTATATTCAACCATTGCAAATTACTATATTCATATTTCTTTCTGTCTCAAATATTTTGAATTGTAAGAACATATGTAATGGTGGGTGAAATTTTGATGGGTTAAAGGGCATTTTTGACATGTGTCAATGTGGGTCATTTAGTGGGTGAAAAGGGCATTAAAGGGGCAAGGGGTGTAATTGTGTGTGAAATTTGGTGTGGGGCATTTTTTAACATGTGGCTGTGGGCCACATGCCACATGCCACATGCCATTTTATATATTTTTAAAATTTAAATAAACAAACTATTATTTAATTTAAATATTTAACTAGAATAAACATAAAAAAAGTACATTAATTCACTAATTACCTAAAATAAAAAAAAATCCGAAAAAACACCATCATCCTAAAATAAAAAAAAATAAGTAAAATAATAAAGCTACAATACATCGGTTTCGTCAAATTCGTCTTCGTCGTCATTCTCTTCTTCCTCTTCCTCTTCTTCGTCACATGTTGTATATACTCGTTGCCAACACACAAGCACTTGTAACCACCTCCTGCTCGATCTCCTCGTCGGTTGATTCACCCGTATCGCCTAAAAACTCTTTGTAATAATAATCCCGTATGCCAAATGAGGAGGTCGGGGAATTTCATATTTTTATAAAAATAATTTGGTAAACTTTATAAAATAGTTGGGAAGATGTGTGTGTTTTTTGGGTTGATATGTATTGTGTTTGTTTAAAAAAATGGATGGATTTATATAATTTATTTTTTTTTTGACCGTTGCCTTCTACAAGCCAAACGGCTATTTTTTTTTTTTGAAATTTAGTGCCACGTGGAGCTTTATGATTGGCCAGCCAAAATATTAGCGTACGCGAAATATGTCGCGCAGAGGCCATTAGCGCCCGGTTAACCTGGGGGGATGTTTCCAAGTGAAAGGGGCGCGAATTTTCCCCTTTAACGCCCCTTTAACTAGTCATTACGGGTGGTCTAAAAATTTTTATAGTTAGATCAACAACAACGTCAATTATATTATTATTATTATTATTATTATTATTATTTTTTATTTTGAAAATTCAGATGATGAGAATAGTCCATAAAATTGATTATCCTCTTTGGACCATTTAGAACTATTCAAGCCAAGTGTGGAAATCATCCCCTTAAAAGTCTTAAGCAAGGAGACAAGTCATTCCTCACACTAACCGTAGGATTCCATCTTATTAATGCTTTTCTCTAAGAATGTAATTAATCAATCATACTAATTCAAGCATCATGTTCTCCTTCAGCTTACCATTCTTTGTTGTACTCCTCTTCTCCACGACCATCGTACAACCATACGAACCCAGTGATATTATCTTCCTCGACTGCGGTTCATCCACTCCTCCAATTCCAATTCGGACCAAAGATGGGACGATGATGAACATTCCAAATTCGTGCCTTCCAACATCACCACCACCTCCTTCTCATCCACCCCTGACCACATAGATCCCTCATTGATGTCCCTTACTACACGCCAGAATTTTTAATACTTCTTCATTTACTACACATTTCCTGTCTCCTCCCAAGGTCCCAAATCCTTCGTTTGCATTT